>APFE030078317.1:0-16627 GCA_000404065.3 Pinus taeda | reverse complement strand
TAAAAATATTAATTATTTTAATATCTCCTTATCTATTTAGAATCTGCCCAAACCCTTTCTAGGTATTGGAGATCTCATATGCCCCAACCTCTCCACCAAATTTCGTGGCTGGAGCACATCCAATGCTACCCCAAATCAACACTCCCTCCTAGCGAGGACTCTGCTATAGCAATACTCCTCACTGAGTATTACTCTAATCATCCGGCATCAATACATGTGTTGATGCTAGGCTTTACTACCCAACATCCTCTGTACTGTTGCCTCCTGTACTGCTGCCCATGGTTCTGCCACTGCCACTGCTGCATTTGTACAACAGCTCCCTCTGCATTCGTGCTGTTGTTGGTCCTTTCTCCCAACATTGCATCTGCACTGCACCTCCTCTCAGCCTGCTGCATCGTGTTGCCCACTACTGCACTGCAACTCAACTGCTGAGAAGTAAGTAACTGACCTCCCTGTTGGCTAGAAACACCCTCTGATATTGAAGCTCCCTCTATCGCTAACAAGTGCTCCCTCTCTCTGACCTCTGCACTACTGCAACAACTCCCTACATCTCGGACCATTGCACACCTCTCTGTGCCTTCCTACACTAGTGCAACACTCCTGTGCCTCTCGCATTGTTGCAGCCTGCTAGCTCTGCGCTGTCTCCAGACTCCTGCACTGTAGCTCTCTCTGTCGCTCCATCTGCATCCGTCTCTACCCACTCAGTCAGTCCTGCTACTCCTCGTCGAGGCTTCCATAGCAAGGTCTAATCCAAGAGGCTGGGTACCTCAAGGATCCTGCCCCTCATCGCCTCGTCCGTTCGTTGGCCCACAATCTCGCTCGAGACCCCCTACCCTGGCATCCATCTTAAAGTCCCCCGCCTGACTACAGCTCGATGTCTCCCCACTTTCGCTTAAGTGGCGTGTGTGCACTCATGGCACAGTCATCGTCTGTCAAAACTTCCTTCTCTGCCCGTGCTGGCATTGCCTTAGTCTTAGAAAACTCTCCCTTACTCTTCTTCCTTGGGCACTGGGTCGCATAATGACCCATCTCCCCACAATGGAAGCACTTGATCTTGGAGAGATCTTTCTTCTTTTGCTTCCCCTGCTTTCCCTCAGATGCTAGGGCCACATCCTCCCCCTCCTACTTCACCTTGATCCCTTTGTTGCTGCTATCTGTCTTCGACTGTCGTCTGATCTCTTCCTGGCGAAGAGTTGCCCACATCTCGTCCCAAGGTAGGAGAGTCCCTCTTCCCAAGATACTCCGGACAAACACTTCCCAATCTTCTGAGACAGCATTCAGGGTTGTCCTCGCCATAAGCTCTTGATCCGGTGCCACTCCTATAGCAGTCAACTGGTCTTGGATCTCATTCAGTCCTCCGAGGAAGGTGTCAATCGATTGACCCTTCTTCATCTGATACGACCTCATCTGGTTCTCGAGCACCATTCTTCTCTGTACAGAAGTATGCTGGTACAGGTTCTTGAGAGACTCCCACATCTCAACTGTCGTTTCCTTCTCAGCTATATGTGGTACCACATGATCCTTGACCCAGTCAAGAATAATGCAATTGGCCCTCGCCATCGCCTCGTCATACTTGTCGTTATCATTGGGGTCGACTGGGATAGCTATAACCTTCTAGGCGAAGTTCTTGACACGATTCCTGTCAAGCACTGATAAGATTTTGGCCTTCCAGACTGCGAAGTTTGATGCTCCGTCCAGTCTATTCTGGTCTCTTACCCCGTGTAGTGCCATGACGCTCCTCTACTTCCCTCTTGGAAGTTCTATGTTCGACTCCTCTGAGTCTCTACTTCCCATCTGTAAGTTCTCTTCTGCTGCTTGTCGAGATGCCCCCTACTCTGATCGTCTTGTGCAATTGCACTGCTGATCCAAGTTCGTCCGCTAGAAACCCTTGGTAACAACTCCTCTGGCCCTACTCTGTCAGGTACTGTTTTGGCTACAGTACCTCACCAACTCCACTCTGCAATATTTCTGTAGCCTTCTAGACTCCAGCAACTGCCTCTCTATGAACTACGTCAGCCCCTCTCTGCCTCACGTTGGCTCTGCGTCACCCCAGATGGGTTTACGTCAGCCCTCTGGCCCTCTGCATCAACAACATTGGCCTCTCTAAGGCTCTGCGCAGTTCCCAGCTTCTTTTGCGTGGCTCTGGCTGGCTCTACGTCACACTTCTTGGCTTATGTGCTACTAGAAACAGCTTCTGTCACCTCAGGACAGTTGTTTTCTGCTGCTATTGCTTCGCTCGGCTGATGTCTTTTAGTCCTCTTGTGATCTGCAATCACGCTCTGATACCATGTTAAATTTTCTAAGTTTACTTAGTTTAGAAACCCTTCATGCACTTTGTCTGATTTATTCCTACCTACTTGTTATTTTTCTTTAACAAGTTATTTACGGAGTAAATACTGAAAATAAACATCAGTGCATGCTCAACATATTATAGATCAGCAACTAAAAGAAACAAGGACAAACACACCACATGACACCATTATTTTTGGACCAGTGTCCCCGGAAAAACCCAATGCGGGAAAACTGGTGCAGTTATCTGAGGGTTTTCTGATTAAGCAATATCAAAGTACAATCTGGGTGCCAAAACTAGCCTACCCAATAGAGAATTTCCTTAGCAACTATGCCTCACAGTTTGAGAGAAATCTCCTAGTTGAAACCCCGAAAAATCCTTCCGGCATCTCCTCAGCACAAAACTGCTCTGCAACCCCAACATCTGCCCAATCTAGACTGCGTCAGCCCCTCTCTATCTCACGCTGGCCCTACATCAACCTTTCTTGACCTGCATTAGCCCCAGGAGGCCCTGCGTCAGCTTTCTAGGCCTCTGCGTCAAACACGTTGGCCTCTCTGGTGTTCTACACAGCACTTCGTTGCCTCTGCGTAGCCCTGCATGAGCCCGTGCTGGCTCTCCGTCTCCCTCTTTGGCTGTTGCGCTACTCTCCCGACACAATCTTTGCCTTCTCTGTTTCTCTGTACTCAATGCCTCTCAGTTGCTCTCCCGATCACTGATTCTATCTCTCTTAGCAAACCCCGCTCTAGAGAATAGAATGACTAATCATCTGGTGTAATCTCCAAGTGACCCTCAAGCCCCCTCTTATACTTTTCCTGTTGACATCTCAACGGCCGAGATTAAGTCCCTAATCAACGGCTAAGATTAGATCTGGCTTGATCCATGTCTTTTGAACCACTCTAACACAGATTCATATTAATACACATTAATATTTTATTTTCCCTAAGTTTAGACTTAGGGACTCCATTAAAAATATTAATTATTATAATATCTCTTGATATGTTTAGAATCTGCCCAAACCCTTTCTAGGTATTGGAAATCTCATCTGCCCCAACCTCTCCACCAAATTTCATGGCTGGAGCACATCTGATGCTACCCCAAATCAAGAGCTAGTTTCCTAACTTAATTAGCAAAAGCAAAATTTCATTGTTCACATAACCAATCTCAATCACAATAACAAACAAATTCTATCCAATCAACAGTTCTTCATTAAAATCTTGAACTTACTTGGGCTCCCGTCTTGGGATAATGGCCCAATTGAGAAAATTACAAATATATAATGTGCTTTGGATCTGATCCAGCATATCGGGCCCTAGATCGATTCTTGATCTCCTTGGCTAATCTATATTTCCAATGCTGCACCCTACCTGCAACTTCTTCGGACCTGGCACACTAGAATGAAGTCCTTATCCACTCCTCAATAAGATGCCTCTCTCAACATTTTGTGTTGCTATATGGTGCATCTTTTCCTCTCCTTAACTTTTCTTATATATCTTTACATTGAACGCAATCCCTAACCCTAATCTCCAAAGTGATTGATGGCCCAGATTAGATCTCACCTCACTTGAGATCAATAGATGAGACTAAAACATAATTACTAAAGTAATTTACTTAAATTTTCCTAAGTTCCTTTATCTCAATTAGCCAATATAATTATTATGTGATTTTCCTAAGTTGAACTTAGGCTAAGTTAAAATAGCAACTTGCTTGTGCAAAAGTACTTGCCCAAGCTACAAACATCAACAGTCCCTCTTAGCAAGGGAGGTACTTCTTGTTGAAAATTCTTTACACCACTAGGTTTGGTCTATGGCTAGACTTAGCACAAACAAACTAGCAGTGTTCAACCAAAACAACTTTGCACAGTGGAAATATAACAGCAGTGAAACAATAAAGTACACAAATATATATGGCCCAAACACTTCTTATTAGGCCATCAACAAGAAATACATAGGGCTCCCATTCCATGGATTATGGCCCTTTATGAAACCTGATACAAACTATGATACAACAGGGCTTGAGGTCAACTCCTTTAGGCCTTCAATTTGCCCAACAAATCAAAAATAAAACTCACAACATACTCGCTAGTTGAGCTCCCCTTTCAATCAGCCTTTTCAGTCCCATTGTCCACAGAAGATCAGCTCCCTTTAGTCCTCTATCCTGGCAATCCTTTGCTTCTTCACTCATAGGGAATAGATCCTTTTATGCCCTATATGTATAGCTACTCACAGTAGGGTTTGCCCTTCAATCCTCTGCATTTATCAGCCTACAACCTTGTTGTTTAGACCTCGATAACTAAACAAACTTCACTAAATATGTTCAATAACCATCTACAATGAACAACAACCTTCCAAAAGACCTTTGCTAGCCTTCCTTAGCCCTGAGGTGTCTCAGACCTATTCTCCAAGCCTCTGTGGCCTCTCAGCCCCCTCCCTTGTCTACCTGTGGCCTACCTTAGACAGGGTGTGCTCTAGTCCTAAGGCCCTCTATGGTTCCCTACGGTCTAATTTCAGAATTGGTTGCGGCCCTCTTCCTCAAAACAGAACAAAATATCAGAACAATAGACACGATACTTCATTGGCAGCTCCTCCTCTCGTCCAACAGACACAAATGAACCTCCTCTTAGGGATAGATACTCGGCCTATTCCCTTAGGGCAAAATGTTCTTTCCAAACTCAGAACAATCCTCTTAACTTGTCTTCCTTTGTTGATCTGTAGCTCTCTCTTGGGATACCATTCTTCATAAGGACGATTGTTATGATGTTGGAATGACCTCCATGTCCCTCCTATATATAGTGTTCCAAGGGTGAATATTAACCCCAAGGGTCATGTCCCTTGGCTCCCAACCAACCTGAACCTACATGCTCAAACACTAAAAATATTAATTATAAAAATTCTTTTCTAGTTCTAAGCCCACAGATTTGGGTTGAAAACCCCCATGCTTGGGTACTTTGCCCACAATCCTTCATTTTGTGGGTCACCTTCTAACAAATCAAGTACCTATGATTTGTGGGAGTACCTCCCAAGCTACACCAATTTTCAACACTCCCTCTTAGCGAGGGAGGTACGTCCATTCCATGGAAGTAACTCATCAAGAACACAATCTCCATTCACGGTATCCATCACTATTGGATACCCTACAGTATGAACAACACTCTCCTCAAAAGTGTCCCTGCCACCAAAAGCCTCTCACTTCTTCTTCTTGTTAGGCCTTCAAGCCATTCCAAGGTTCCTTCTTGCCAGTTGTAGAAGTCGCCTTATTTCCTACTGACCATGCACTTTTCTTGGATCATGGAATCTCCCTTTGACATTGCCAACTCTCACTCGAACTCGATTCCCTCTGAGTTTCAGAAACCTTCTTCTCTTGACAAACCCTTCAGCTTGTATAAGCCACTCTCCCTAACTCCAATAATTGCCCCTGTGGAGTTAGATCCTCTAGGCTTCAGCATCACCTTTCCATCCTGGAACAATACTTCAAACCCCTTAGCCTCAATCGCTAAGGCAAACAACAAGATGCACTTGAGCTTCGGTACTCACAGTACATCTTAGACTCATAGTAGCCCTCCTGACCCCATCCTAAATGGCACAATACTTAACCCTCTTATAGTCTTCTGACTCTTATCTCCAACCACCACGTGCAATTTAAAGTCCCATTATCCTGATCCCATCATACGCTTCGATGCTCCGTTATTAATGAACCATGCACCCTCATCAATGGTGCCCTAGAGAAATGAGAGACTTGAGCAAAGTCCTCGAACCTTCTTGCGAAGTCATCATGCTCGGTTGTAGATGTAGCAGCCATTACCATCTCTTTCTTCTTCTCATTATCTCCTTTCTTTCTACACGGACACTTACTCGCATAATGACCAAACTCACCACATGTGAAACACTTCACTTTGCTCAAGTCCTTCTTCTTGCGATTGTCTAACTTTGCTTTGCCCTTCATCTTACTAGCAAGAGCCACATTCTCTCCATCATAATTCTTTTTATGAAGACCCTCGTCCCAAAGTTCCTCTTAGATGAAATCATCCCATAACTCGTTACAATCTAGCAACTTGTCTCAAGCAACTATTCCTTTGATACATGGCTTCCATTCCTCAGTGAAGCCCTTTAAGGCAATCCTCACTAATTCAGATTCATGAAGGTTATCACCAATGGCAACAAGCTCATCACGAACTTTGAGAAACCCTCATGAAATACGAAGCCACAATCTCGCCATCCATCAACTTGGTGCTCTTGAGATTCTCTCTCAATAGCATCAACTGGTTCTTGTTCTTATTCTGGAACAAATCCTAAAGATCCTACCACATATCATGTGCAGTGTTCTTCCCGGTGAGATGAGGTTTCAAGTGATCCCTTACTCCATCTAGGATGATCAGTTTGGCCTTTGCATCCAACTATTCAAATACATCCAACTCCTTTGGATATGTTGGCTTAGAAATCTCCTTGTCAGCAAACTCCCATATCTTGTTCACCAACAAGACTAGCTTGATTCTTGCCTTCCATGGACTATAGTTGGATAGCTCATCAGCTTGTCCTCATACCTCAAGCTAGCAACCATCTTTGACATGTTGTTAGTCCTTCAACAACAAATTAACTAGCTCCCTCTTAGGTTGTTGGTTGTGCACACTCTCATCCAGCTCTCCCTTGAAAGTAGCTCTAAGACCATATACCCTAGGTCTGGTCTAAGGCTAGACTTAGCACACAAACACACTAGCAGTATTCAACCGGGGTCTAGACCAACATTGCACAGTGGAAATATAACAGCAGTGAAACAATAAAGTACATAGTTAGATATGGCCCAAAACACTTCTTATTGATGCATCAACAAGAAATACATAGGGATCTCGCACCAACGATCATGGTCCTTTATGAAACATGATACAAACTATGATGCAACAGGGCTTGAGGTCAACTCCTTTAAACCTTCAATCTGTCCACCAAATCAACGATAGAACTCACAACTTGTTGGTTGAGCTCCCTTTTCAATCATCCCTATCAGTCTTGTTGTCCACATAAGATCAACTCCCTTTAGTCCTTAGTTTTGGTAGTGCTTTGCCTCCTTCACTCACAAGAAATAGCTCATTGTATATCCTATATGTACAGTTGCACACTGTAGGGTTTGTCCTTCAACCCTCTGCTTTTATCAGCCTGCAACCTTGCTCTTTAGACCTCCATAACCAAACAAACTTCACAAAATATGCTCAACAACCATCTACAATGAACAACAGCACTCTAGACGTCTTTTGTTAGCCTTCCTCAGACCTAAGGTACCTAGGACGTATTCTCCAAGCCATTACGGCACAGCCTACCTCAGGCACGCTGCAGCCCAGTCCTAAGGCCCTCTGTGGCGCCTACAGCCTAGCCTCAGAACAAGTCGCGAACCTCTTCCTCAAAAAAGAAAAGAATCTCAAAACAGCAGACAAGACACTTCGCTAGCAGCTCCTCCTCTCGTCCTACAGACACAACTGCACCTCAGGTTAGGGATAGATACTTGGCCTCCTAGGGAAAAACGATCTTTCCAAAATCAGAACAATCCTCTTAACTCGTCTTCCTTTGCTAATCTGCAGTTCTCTCCTGGGATACTATTCTTCATAAGGATGATTGCTATGATGTTGGAATGACCTCCATGTACCTCCTATATATAGTGTTCAAGGGGTGAGTATTAACCCCAAGGGTCATGTCTCTTGGCTCCCAGCCGACCTGAACCTACATGCTCAAACACTAAAAACATTAATAATAAAAATTAGTTTCTAGTTCTAAACCAACTGCTTTGGGTTCAAAACCCCTAGGCTTTGGTACTTTGCCCACAATCCTTCATTTTGTGGGTCGCCCCCTCACAAATCAAGTATCCATAATTTATGGGAGTACCTCCCAAGCTACACTAATTTTCAACACTTCTACCCCCAAGAACTGGCTTCAATCCTAGGACTGCATCCACATCCTATTGAATTTGTAACTATGGCCAGTCTTCATAATGAATATTGCAGCACTACATGTATTTATATTGATTATTGTAAACTTTAAAGCATATTTTAAAAGCTAGAGTCAAAAGAAAAATATGTTTTGAGTCAAGTCCCATTTGGACTTTTTAAAGAAGAAAATTCGAATTTTTGAAATTTAAATTTTTGGCTCCAAGTTTGTCAAGTCGGCCCAGGTAAAGTCACACCCATTCGACCCAGCTAGAACACAATATAAAGGCAGCTCAACCTCCTCCTCTAGGCACCAATTCAAATTCTCTAAAGCAAGACAGTTTCTGGGCATCCTAGCGAAGGACAAGAAGGATGAAATTCATCTCTTTCTCTCTTCTTTAGCTCGCACATGTGGAAGGACTCTCTCTCTCTCTCTCTCTCTCTCTCATAATTTCTGGGCACTTTCTATCGCAGGGGCCGGAATTTTTGGGCAATTGCAAATTTGCAAGGGGCTAGAATTCTGGGATTCTAGCAATTGCAAGAGGGCCGAAATTCTTGGGCAAATCAATAGAGAGAAGTACTAGATCAAAGTGGAAGTCTTGACTTGGAGGGTTTGACCATAGATTTGTTGAAGGTCAGTTTGCACTAATTGATGACTACAAGGTCTAGGAGTGTCTCTTGTTGAAAAAAAGAATTTCTCTAATGAAAAAGTTGTTGGGTTTTTCCCTTTAGTGGGTTTTCCCGGGGTAAATCTTGTGCTCTCTTTATGCATTGTGATCTCTATTGTTCTATTATTCTTGTATGGTTGAATTCCTGAAGTATAATTGCTTATAGGGTGAATACATGTATGTTTGGAAAATTCTTGGGTCACAAAAGACTTTGGAACCTCATTACTAGGGATAGTTATTGACAAGGTTTATGACACGGAAATACTAGGGCCCTACTTCTGTGACAGATTGGATCAAGAGCCCCCAAAGGAGTACCAAAAATGTTTCAAACCAGTGGAAAGCATTGCGTTCAACCTTCCAAGTTGATGGAAACCAACTGGCTTTGAAGGTGGGTGACAGATCTCAGGTAAGATTAGGCGCAAATGCTATAATGGGATGCAGTGACCCAATCTTTCTCCTTCTAGCGCCAATTGAGCACCTTCAGGAGATGAGATATCATGCCCTAGACCAAATATCAGACCTAGTGAGTACAAATATATGGCATTAAGGATAGTTGTCTGCTGAGCAATTAGATCTAGTAAGAAACCATGGAACATCCTGGAATGATTTTTTATTAGAGTTGATAAGAGGTCATATCAAATTGACAAAAGAACCATAGGTTGTCATCTTGAATAAAAACAAGACGGCAGGGTATTACTCAGCAAAAATGGGTTACAGAGTGCTATAAGAACCCCGGACTTGGGAGCAATCTTGATGTTGGCCTAAGATCTGGAAAGTCAAGGGTACTAAGAAGACCAAGGTTTTCACATGGCCCTCATTATGGAATAGGATCCCTACTTGGGATTTATTACAAAAAATGAAAAAAAAAAAAGGAACAAACATGGACTTGCCATTTGTTTCTTGTGCGGGGTGAATTAGGATTAAGTAACAACAAAAACTTCATATTTCAGCATTATTCTATTGGACCTTATTGCTCTAGCATTAGACTTTACATGCATCCAATTGGAAGAGTGAAAATATTATTTTACATGCATTTTGCAACCATTAATTAGGGTTGATGTCTAGGGTTTCTAACATTGTTTTATTTTTTTTCAACCATTGAAAATTGTTATAATTTATTTCCTATTTTACTCATTGAGTAGCCCTTATTTTTCACTCGTCTATTATAAATTTGGGATGTTTTGTTATTGTTGTTATAACTTATGAATATTTGAATGTTATAATTGTGCTGATTAAAACCTTAACTTATAACAGCAAAGTGTAATTTCCAAATTGCATGTGTTTGGGAACCTATCTGAGCCTCTTTAGAACTTACTCAACCCTTGTACCTATAACTCATCTCACCCCAAACCCTAATCCTTGAACAATTGTCCTTTTGATGAATTTTGTAGTAGAACACTTAGGGGGGGGGATTAGCCTAAATTACTTGGGTTACTTATGTTGAAATTTGGTAGCTTGGAAGGTATTTCCGAGTGGAAAATCCTTGGGGACTTTGTGGTTTTGAGTTTGGGGTTTTTGACCCAAAGAAACGGACTTGAAACCCAAGAAAATGAATTTAATAAGTTTAAGTTAATTATGAGTCAAGTAGGCTCAGTTCGGCCAGCAAGGCCAAGAGACACACCACTTGGAGTTTCACACTCCTCGAACAAGTGTGAAGGACATCACTTGTGTGGAGAGCTCAAGGAGAAGTCGCAATCTATCAGCTAGGAAGGATCTGAAGCATCTGAGGTAGCTAAGTCTAATCTGTGGAAGCCTAGCTACAAGGTCGTAGACAGCCACAGGGTCATACGTCGTTGTCCACAGACAAACACGGGAGGGCCGCAAGCAGCCAAGAAAGGCCACGACCCTGAGGTAAGGCCACAACACTATAGGGTTAATTAGTGCCATTGTTGCAACCGAACAAGAGGGCAGTGACTTGAATAGGGAGGAGCCGAAAGGTTGAGTTTAAGGGTTGGTTGTAGCAACGTTAGTAAGGAGACTAGGTTGCACACAAGAGAACAAACCAAGATGGTAAAGGGTTGTAATAGGTTGGCTAAAGAAGGTTAAGTTTTCAACAGCTGGTCCAGGAGTGTGGGCAACAAGATAACCAGGATTGATTCTTGTTTAGGGCTACCAAAGTGGACAGAAATCTTCAGTCAAGGTGGACAGTGAGCTGGTTGCAAAGGACAGGAACATCCAAGCAGCACAATGGAAATAGTAGCAAAGGACATCAACAACCAAGGAGGGCAGGGGACTAAAGGGATTTTCCCAGGTATGTAGAGCAAGTAAATTAATTGTTGTAAGTTTTGTTTTTGGGCAAATGAGAACCTATGGACTAGGTATCATCCCTAGGTTGTATTGGTCAAAGGAAAAACCTAATTTATTAGCATTGTACTAGGATTCTAAAGGGTCATGATCCCTAGTACGAGATCCTTAAGGTTTTATTATTAAAGGACTTGTAAGAAACATGTTTGGGCCATAAAACTGTGTATTATCATTGATCTAATTGATGTTACATTTCCCCTGTGCAAGTCATTATGAAGTTAGGCACTACTAGTGTCTTTATGTTAGAAAATTGGAAAGACGGAAAGATTTTTTTATATTGATAATTACTTGTGGTCTTTTTGTGTTCTTATTAACTTTGTTTATGTTCTTGTTTTATCTTCTTTTCATCAAGCAATCATCAAATCAAAACATGAAGATTAGGGACACCACATATATGCACTCAGCCAGGGCTAAAACCCCTCTATAGGGGAAAACCCAGTCAACTCTTCCACTAGTAGATTCAAATCAAGATGAGACAATCCAAGAGCTCTTAGACCTAGACAAAGACCTCCTACAATCATCAAGTCAGCACTTCTTTCCTATAGATGATCCTTGCCAAAGTCTCCAAGTACCAACTTCACAGTTGCAGCTTCAATCCTGAATTTTGGCCCCCAGTTTCAGAACTTTAGACCTACAGTAGATTCATAATTTTGGCCCCAACAACAACCCAGTAACTTGCACGTGTGAGAGATAGAATGCCCAAAAACTCAATTTGTCTTCCCAGCTAATCTTCTTCTTCTCCAACAATTTTGCTCTCTTTTTCTGCTCTTCATTCTTCTAGATTGAACTTCTTGGGTGTGTGTATCAGGTAGGTCGAATTGCTTCTTATTTATAGCCTTCGAGTTGGGTCAAATAGTGCTAATTCATGTCGACTTGTTGAAGATAGGGCCGACTTGGTGTGGACGTGACAAATGATCCTTTTGACTCAAAAATAATTATTTTTATATGATACAAAAGCCGAAGAAGGGTCTAATAAAAATGACAATGACTCTATTGACTAAATACAAAACCTAGAAGCCTTCAATGGAGGCTTTGACCTAGAAATTGATGACCCAAGCATGAAACCCATGCTTTAATAAGTCATTTTCTTTTATAATAAAAATTCATTTTTCTTTCTTTTGACAATTACATTACATCATGACTCAAGCACAATTATGAAGATTGACACTCATTACATTTTTCAACACTCCCTCTTAACTAGGGAGGTATTCAGAATTACATATATAGGTACATGGATGATCTCAAAATGAGATGATCTATGAAGAGTCACAGCACACACGTGGTGCTATAGATTAGATACCTGACCAGGGTACTCTAATCGAGTGGGACTAAGGTGAACTCAAGCTTTAGCCACTCTAGGTACCATCAGAAATTTTAAGCTTTATCACCAACCCAGGGATCTAGGTGTGTATCCAAGGTCAGAGCTCCATGACCAACACCAAGCTCCCTACTTCGGGATCTAGACATCTACACATAAACTGGCCAGAAGTCCTCCCAAGCATCACGCACTTAGCCCTAGATGCTTACATCTCTCCTTATAAACTAAATCATATATATATCCACCACTTCCAAGCATGCTTCAAGCGTTAAACCGTTTTACGGAGAGATCCTGCACAATTACAACCCCAATCAATAATAAACCTTCAAATATATATACAAGTAAACACAAACCTTCGGGTCCTCACTCATTTTGATTTATCTAGATACAACTTAGTCGAAAGCTTTCTTCTCTCACTTCTTCAGTAGCACCAAATACGGCCTTAGTATTTCTCAAATATTTTGTTTGCAAATTCATTCATAATACGTTCATTTATTCTTTGGTTTCCTTCTTTCGCCAAGTTATTCATTATGACTATTATAATATGCCCTCCCTCTCAAATGGGGAGATGTAACCATGCTCCCTCTCAACTTAGGGAGAACAATAGTATCAGATATGTTTCATTATTTCTCATGTCATCAACGTTATCTTGATTATCATCATTCTTATAGCTTCCTACATCATGCTCATCATCATCTTCAATTACGAACATCTCCAACATCTTGAGGATTATGTACCTACAAAACTTCAATAGCAAGTACAACCAAATACAAACTTACAAAAGCATTAAGTTAACTATATCAAAATCAAGTTATTACTATGGAAGCACCAAAACATTTTAGACATCAAATACCTAAACCTAGTTAGGTTCATAATCAACAAGGGTCACATACTAGACTTCAACTTCTTGCTAGGGTTTTGTCATAAACCCTAGACTTTGTCTTCGAGACACAACCTTAAAAGTTAAATATCAGCAATTCAATCAAATGACAATCCAATCATAGTACTATACATCTAAGGTTTTAACAATATGTTTTTAGAATTACATGTTAGACTCTACTAGGGTTTGTTGCAAACCTTAGATTTTATCATCAAAACTAAATCACATCGAAAACAATATCATCATATCCTAGAATATCAATCTCTACTAAGGTTTTTTTACAAACCCTAGATTTCACAAACTAAAACATGAGTATCAACAATTAAGTTAGCATATTTAGGATGCACTAGCATTTTATATCAATATTCATAGCTACTAGGTAAACCCAAGACACAAATATCAATACATCAAAGTTAGAAATACAACGATTTTGACCAAGCTAGGGTTTCGATCAAACAGACGAACATACACCTATGGCTTCATTCCTAGGATATTACTATAACTATTACAAGGGTTTTGTTCATAAACCCTAAATCACCAAACCTAAAAATCTAGGGTTTCATTGTATAACCTAGACATTAACAGCAAACCCTAAAGGGCTAGGGTTTTTACTATGACATTACCAAAAAACCCTAAACTTCAAAAGAATAGGATTTCATCAATGTTTTAGACTTTATCAACAACCCCTAAGTAGATTAGGGTTTTCATTATTTAACAATGACATACCCTTAGCAACAAGAGGTTAGGGTTTTATAGTGAACCGTAAGGGTCAGGGTTTTACAGTGAACCCTAAGGGTCAGGGTTTCACAAGAATGATCAAATGAAAAGAGATAGTGTAACAAGGGTAGATTCAATCTAATGATTAATTACCCTAACAAGAATCTCTATGATTCAAAACCCTACACATAAAGATGTCAGTAATATAAAGCAAATTTCAAAAGAAGAATGATCATGCCCTTTTTTTATGAAGAGAACCTTGTAACAAAACTTGTGATCTAAGACATACCTTGAGTTGTTCTTTAACAAACCTTGTAGGACTTCAGTTATTGATGGGCTTCCTTTGCAACAAAATTTCCTTCTTGATTCAAGTCTTTCCTTTGAAGTCTCCTCCATAGCCTTTATGTATTCTGCAATCTTTCTTACCAAGGAAAATACAAAGAAAAGGTTATTAGTATACAATACAAACAAATCTCAATGTGAGGAGGAAATCAAACATTAGAGGAAACAAGGAACAAGATACTTATCTTTTGGTGAAGTGGGGAAGGCTCCCTCTTAATTAAATTTTTTTGAGGGATACCTATAACTTATCAAAATTATTCAAAAATGTTCTAACAAGACATATTAGACCTACAAACTCAAGAAATCAAAACATAAAGGAAAACAATACAAAACTTAGAATAGAAGACTAAGAAGGATATGTAAGAGAGGAGTTAATAGTATAAGTCTTTGACTTTCAATTCTTCAGCCTTGTTCTTCTTAAATGGAGCTTCATTGGTAATATTCGCTTGTTCCCTATCTCTCTTCTTATTCCTTGGGTTCTCAAGACATTGATTTTTGTAATGACTCGTCTTATGACAGTTGTCGCAATCAATCTTGGATAGGTCAACTCTCTTCTTTGGTCCTTTGAACTTCTTGAATGTTGCCTTATTCGTGGATGAGCAGAATAGGCATTAGAGGTGTTGTCTTCTTCATCCTCCTTGTTGTTTACTAATGATATTCAAGCTTCTACTTGATTGCATGCATTCCACATTTGTTCGATGGTTGAAGTATCCTTCCAACTGCTAATTCCTGATAGTTTGGTAGACCTAGAAGGCAGCAATTACAAGTTCTTTTTCTGGTAGAACTTCATCTATTGCTTGGAGTTCATTTCTTATTCTAGATATCCTTACAAAATATGATGACACAATATCGTCTTTTATCACCCTTATTGTCCTTATTTCATTCTTGAAGCTAGCTACCTGACCAATGTTCTTGATGGTGAATATCTTGGAAAGAACTTCATACATTTCTTGAGCAAAGTCTATGTTGAATATGTATGGAATTAGGTTGTCCTTTACTCCATCTACTATCAGATTCATGGCCAAGATTTCGGTTTCTCTGAACTTCTCCTTTCCTACATCATTTGTCGGTTTCTTGACTTTTCCTTGAACAAGACCCAAAACTTTGTGCTTAGCGAGGATAAGATCTATCCTCTTTTTCCATGCCCTGTTGTTGGAGGCTCTTTCTAGCTTGTTTTCTCCCTTCATTGTAGTTGAAATAATTCCTATAGATAGTAGGCTTCTCTTCTTATACAATCCTTTTCCTTAATGGCCTTCATTTGATCCCCTTTTCTTCAATAGATCTTCAAGCTGCCTTTTTCTTCCTTCCCCTTAGTTCTAATACCATGTTAGAAAATCAAAAAGGTAGAAAGATTTTCTTATATCGATTATTACTTGAGGTATTCTTGTGTTCCTATTAACTTTGTATATGTTCTTTTATCTTCTTTTCATCAAGCAATCATCAAAACAAAACATGAAGATCAGGGACACCACATATAGGCGCTCAGCCAAGGCTACAACTCCTCTATAGGGGGAAACCCAATCAAGTCCTCCACTCGTAGATTCAAATCAAGATGAGACAATCCAAGACCTCTCAGACCTAGACAAAGACCTCCTCCAACCACCAAGTCAACTCTTCTTATCTATAGATGATCCTTGCCAAAGTCTCCAAGTACCAGCTTCACAGTTACAACTTCAATCCTAAATTTCGGCCCCTAGCTACAAATTTTCGACCCCCAACTTCAGAACTTCGGACCTGCAGTAGATTCAGAATTTTGGCCCCAATGACAACCCAATAACTTCGCACGTGTGAGAGATAGAATGCCTAAAACTCGATTTAGGTCTTCCCAACTAATCTTCTTCTTCTCCAACAATTTCGCTCTCTTTTTTGCTCTTCTTTCTTGTAGATAGAACTTCTTGAGTGTGTGTATCAAATAGGTCGAATTGCTTCTTATTTACAGCCTTCCAGTTGGGTTTGAATAGCCCTAATCTAGGGCAACTTGTTGAGGATAGGGCCGACTTGGTGTGGAGATGACAAATGATCCCAATGACTCAAAAATAATTCTTTTTACATGATACAAAAGCCCAAGAAGGGTCTAATAAAAATGATAATGATTCTATTGACTCAATACAAAACCTAGAAGCCTTCAATGGAGGCTTTGACCTAGAAATTGATGACCCAAGCATGAAACCCATGCTTTAATAAGTTTCTTTTATATATAAAT
>APFE030078316.1:2984-30327 GCA_000404065.3 Pinus taeda | reverse complement strand
TGGTTGCATTTGCAATTTAATAATAAGAATAATTGTTTCTTCAGATTATGGTGAAGTTAGACATGGAATTGATAGTATTTGGTTGCATTTCTAATTTAATAATAAGAATAATGGTTTTTTAAAACTATGGTGAAGTTGGACATGGAATTGGTGTTAGGAAATCACAAAATTTTATGTATGAAATCCGAAATAAATATTGTTTGTAATAATTGCTTTTTAAGATTATAATTGAAAAATTATACATCAAATTAGTATATGAGATTTTTTTAATTTGTTATGATTTTTTTTTGTGAAGTTAAGGGATCTATATCAATCTTGAAACTAATGCATAAATTTTATTGTTTTTATATATATATATTTTTTTCTGTAGGATTGGCAGGACAACACTTTCATTATATTCACGGTGGAAAATTGAACTAGTAACTTCACATCAAAGAGTATCTTAACAAAACACCTAAATAAATCCCTTGGACTCTTCACTGAAACAATTATAAATTATAAATAGAAACACTATAAAATATAAATTGATAATAACATCTACAATTTTAAATTATGTTTGAGCTCATGGGCTCTCTTATTTAGACTCTTCTCCTTTGGGCTACTGAACTTAGAAGAATAGCAGTAACGTCTGTGTTGGCTTTCTCTATTAAACTGTCATTAACTAATGCTGAGACGATGTGCCACAATATATATGTGTTGTAACCTGCTGTGTGTGATAAACCATTTTATAAGTTGGCTATTGCATTGGTTTTGAGGATGCCATGGATTCTGCTTGTCTGATTACTAATGATGCATATACTACATAAAATATTTGGACTATCGTTCTCACAACTGGTCTCTTTTGTGTTTTCTTCGGCGATGGATTCTACTAGTCTGGTTAGTAACGATGTACATATTAAGTACTATTACATACTATATTTGGGCGATGGCTCTCATAAGTGCACTGGGTTCTTTTATTTTTTCTTGAATAATGTTGTGGTAGTGTGGATTTTAATGGGTCATATTTCAGCTTTTTATATAATAGTAATAATAAGGTGAATTTTTTTTGGTTTGTTCTGGTTAGAGGTTTACTTCTTTACCATACTAAATTGATATATGAAATTTTTTTGTTTAATTTTTTTTGTAATTTTGGTAAGACTACATCTTCATCATGTCCAGATTCTGACTTGGATCAGGGAATAGCACAAAGTTTGAACCAAATACTTCCAATTTGATGAGATTTCATTTCCACGACCATTATCAATTGAACTATTCCAAAAGCATGAAACATCCTTGAAACAAATGTACTCTTTAATTTTAAATTACAAAAAAACTATAAATTTTAAATGGATAATAACATTTGCAATTTCAAACTATTACTCTCATCAATGCAATGGGATCATTGGCTCTTATTTTTCTTTTTAAAAAAGCTTTTAGATAACATTCTATTATCAATCTGAAATCATATTTCAAAGAGAGCCCAACCTCTGAAATAGGTAAAAGTAAACCATAGTTAAACTGGCCGTGGAAAGGTTTTGTCAGGAGGAACTGGTACACTAGAACTCCGAGCTATAAAGGATAGTAACCATAGTTAAACTGTCCGTGGAAAGGTTTTGTCAGGAGGAACTGGTAGACTAGAACTCCGTGCTATAAAGGATAGTACTGTAGTTAACTTGAGGTAATGCTGTCTGTCGGCATGATAAAGAAGATTATCCGTTATAGGTTGGGTACGACTGGATTTATTTTCAAAAGGGAATCCACTTTACAAACACACATCAATCAAGGAGGGCTTAGGCTTATTATGGGCAGTTTGCATCTTTAAGAATTAATGGTAAGGAAAATGGAGAATTTGATTGTAGCGTTACTCAACACGTTAAAACGAAGTACATATCGTTTATAAAATCTTCAGCGCGTATACAGGGTATTATATATATAATCATATTAGGTTTCTATAAATAATCATATCAGGTTTGAGGTTGAAATGTTAGGGGAGGAGTTAAGTGTGGGAATGAATAAATACAATTTTGTAAAATTTAATGGTTAATTAAATAATTTTATTTGAAAATAATGTTTATTTTAAGAAAATAGGTAAGATTGGTTTGTTGAGTGGATTGGATAGTTGAGATATTTTTTCAATAGCAATAGTTTAATGGTTGGATCTCATTCAAGCAATAAAGACATGATGTAATGGAGTGATTATGTGTAAAAGAAAATATATATTTGTTTTGTTTGTGTGCACATCTCTCTTTTCTATCTTGGTATCATAGCTAATAGCTCTAGGTGTGCCTATCTTGGTATGAGAGCTGATAGCTTCAGTTCTAAGTTTACTCTTCACTAGAGGGCCCAAGAAAATGTGAGAGGAGTAAGAAACTTGGATCTGTATGCGATTTTTTATTTTTTTTATACAAATCTGGGAGTAGTTGTTCCGTCGGGCATAAACTCTTTGTCAAAAACTCTTTGTCAACCCTGTTGTTCGGAACATTGCATTAGTGCAAATCAAGATCAGTTGCTCGCCATTTCTAAGCACTGATGACACAATTAGCATTGCATCTGAAGATGCATTTGGCAAGCAAGTGGATGCAGCAAGGCTTATTCTCATCTTCCTCCTCTCTCGTTGTGGATGGATCGTAAATCATAAATCCAATTTCAATGATCGACCTGTGGAAGCTGTCTACCATTGAAAATACTAAAGCACACAAGGCTCTACCCTTCTAAGCTTAAGGTCGTAGTAAGAGTTGAGGACCAAACCTGGTCAGAAGAGTTAGGGTGTTGACGTATGTTGTATATAACTAGTAAGGTCATTGATATGCAATAGTTTGTTGTGAACCTCCTACTCACCATTTTTTTCTTTGACTAGGGGGACTAGTGTATATCATAGGCTTCACACCAGAGGCTCATGGAAGTATAGATGTCCCTTGGACTTGGTATGCAACTTTAAAGTTGTCAAGGCATGAAACCCTGAGCATGGATCATAGGACAATCGTCTTGCTTCTTGATTTAAAGAGACTATTTGGGTCCATTGCTTCATTCTACGTTGCCGAGCGAGATAAGTGTCCGTGTGTGGGAAGGAGTCAGTATAAAATAACCTAGAGTAGAGCCTATTAATACATATTTGTGAGGTAACAATATAAAGTAGCCATTTATTTAAACATGGAACAAATAGTTGTTGAAATTTTCAATGGGTCAATTTTTTATACTTGAAACGTGAAAGCACAAATGAATTTGATGCATAAAAACTTATGGAGCCTAGTAAAAGGATTAAACAAACACCTCAAAACCCTAAACCATTAATTGAATGGCAGGAAAGGGAAGAGATAGCTAAGTCTATTATAGGACTACCTTTGTGAGATTCACAACTTCACCTTGTAGACTTACGAAAGTCCTCTTCACAAATATGGGAACAATTAAGCAAGATATTTGGGGAAAAGGATGTGAATGCAAAATTTTCTTTGAAATTGCAATTATTCAAACTCAAAATGCATGATGGGGTATCATTGCCGACACACATAAATGATCTAAAATCACTAATAAGGCAGTTGGAGGAAATTGGGGCAAAACTAGAAGAAGAAGATGCTAAAGTTATTTTGTTAAATAACCCATCCTTAAATTATGATAATGTTATTTTCACTTTGAGTCAATTTTCCTATCAATCATTGGATGAAATGATTGCAACACTTACGACAAAGGAAAAGAGGGTGAGATCAGGGAATACAAAGGACAATTCACATGATGAGATGGCACTATTCTCCAAGGGAGGATTCAATAAAAATAGAAACTCAATATAATTTTTTACTATCGAAAACATGGACACACAACATTTAATTATAAAACTCGTGTCAAAGATATCTTAAATGGTAAATTAAAATAATCAACTCACATAGCTATTTTTGAAGATTGCCAAAGGCCAACCTTGAAGATAGCTTAGATTGCGACAACAATAATGAATTTATTACAAAGCCTCTCATGCTTTTGTAAAACAACTATCAGTTATAGTACTGGTTATATGTTATCAATGTGTATATGTAAGTGCGTGTGAAGAAAGGTCAATTGCATAATTGACTAATGCATAAGCTATGTACTTAGATAAGTTACCTATATGATTGGACGTGTGTATTTTGGTTCATACTAAACTTCTTTATAGAGATATTCAGTATCTAGTCTATTCTTCAGGGTAGTTAAGAAAAGCCAATTTTGCAAAGTTCAACAACAATGGTCAGAGGCAAGTATGTTTCGAATGGAGGTAAAGTGGTAGCTCATGTGGTGCTAAAAAAATAACAATGTTTGCAAGATCCCAAAGTGAACATAATTGTTGATGATGACCATATTAGACTGATGTGATTTTTATGTAAATTATGACTTATGTAATAATGTAAGCATTAAAGGGGAGGCTTTGAAATAACACTTACTTTAGGAAAATAGGTAAGATTGGTTTGTTGAGTGGATTGGACAGTTGAGATATTTTCTCAACAACAATCCATGATTTTAGAAATGGTTGGATCTCATTCTTACAATATATACATGAAGTAATTGAGTGATTTTGTGTAATAGAAAATATATATTCGTTTTGTGTGTACACACATCTATTTGTTCTTTTTGTTCTTCCATCTATCAAAAGAACAAATAAAACTCAATAAATATCATGTTAATTAATTGGAAAGTAAAAACTTGTTTTAGATGTTACTGTAAGTAGTGTTAGCATTTCCATGTTTTTTTGAAGTGAATGTGGATGTGCTTGGAATAATATATTGGAATTTTGATACGAAGTAAAAAAAAAATTAGTTTTTTTGGTATGTTGGTTGTCCATCATAAGTTTCTCTAGTTTTTGAAAAAAATAGTCTTTATTTCATTGAATTATTGTTGTGTGATACATAAGCACTTCTTCAAAAATTGAATTCCACATCCAATGTTCTACATGATTATGATGTTGTGACATTAGAAAAGTGGAAGACATAGCACCTCAATGAGGTTTGTCCATAGATGGTTATAGTAAGAGCCCATTGTCACAACGATATGAGTGATTTTTGTTTCATTGTGATTGAGTTTTAATTTCTTGAAAAACTATGATTGAGTTTTAATTTCTTGAAAAACTATGTCGATAGATAATGTAATTTATTAAAAGTTAATTTAACAATAAGAGAAAATTCTCACTTAAATAAATTTCCTATGCATACCTCTTTCTTATTATGCAAGTTTGTACTTCTCTATCATATTTTCATATAATTTTATTCAACTCTGTCTTAAACACCCATTTTTTATCAATAGATTATATTTCAGTGAGCAATTGAACTAGATCTCAACTCTTTATTTTATCCAAGGTATCTATTTCTTCAACCATGGTTTTTCTCTAGATTTTACTATCATCCAAATGTGTTTCTTGCCTAATATTTTTAGGGCCATCATCAATATATAAAACAAAACTCAAATGGGTTATACATTTATTTTTTCCTCCTTTCCCTAATTGATCTCCTCAAGATTGAATTTGAGGTACTTCATCTTTTAGTTTTCCTTCTTATGTTGATTTAGATTCTTCATCCCCCAACTCAAACTTTATTTTCTCTAGTGCTTCTTCCATTGGTTGGATCCCCTATCTCGAAACAAATTTAACTTCTCTAAATACTACATCCCAATCGTAAACAATGTTTTTTGCTAGTGGATTCCAAATTTTATAACTTTTTATACCATGCTTTATAACAAAGAAAAATGCATTTTTCATCTTAATTTACTATCTAGCATACCCCTAGTTTCCCTTGAAACATGCAATATATAAGCATCACAACCAAAAACTCTAAGATGTTTAAGGAGGGTTTCGCCAGTCCATGCCTCGCATACAATTTTATCAACTAATGCTAATGCAAGTGACTAATTTACCAAGTAGCATATAACATCAATGGCCTTTGCCTATAAATTCTTGTGATAACCCTACACCATTGTCATACATTTATTTTTCCTACCAATTCCATGTTCGTTATTTCTGCAACTCATGTCTATAGAACTCTCCATCATTAGTTGTGCTCAACATCTCTATTTTCTTCTCTATTTAGTTCTCTATAAGAACCTTACACTCTTTAATTTCACAGAAAACCTCAAATATATTTAAAGGAAATAGATCCATTTGCTCCATCAAAACCATTTATGGATGACACAATACACAATTTTACTTTATGATGGAACAAGCACATGTTTAAACTCTAAGATTCATTTTACTCTTGTACCACCATAGAGGAATCTTACCCAATTATGTCTACTATATTATACAATATCACATATACAATATTCACAAAAATTGAAATCTAATGTGTAATTAAACATACCTTCATACCTTTACCATGTAATGCTCAAAGGCCCTTCTCTCAAATATGTCCCATAACATTACAAGAGTAGTGGGGATCATGTTGTTTTCATTTCCACCCTCTAGAACGATAGAAATGTTACACCCATCACTAATAGTGTTCCATAATAGCTTGTAGAAAGTCCCAATCTAAGCTCCCATGATCAACACAATTTCCCCTCAAACCTTTCACATGTTTTCATTTCAAATATATTATTCAAAACCCCAAGGTGAAAATTCTAATCCATCCATATTTGAGCAAAATTTTGAGCCTTCCTTGTCCTATTATATTAGCATTCAAGTCGTCTCCTAGGAAAATATCACTTCCATTGTAGTTTTGATATCACAAAACCACACCCTGAGAGAAGTGATGAGAAATGAAGGACTTGATTCAATTAATCATACATCATGTTTGAATGTACACTTATATATCCTAATTAAACATCAACTCCTTGTCTAGAGGTATTCTTTTCTATAGAAGGGGTATCATAAAATATCCTACTTTTATCAAAATATTAGATTTATAAGCTTTCTTATAATGCCTACTGTTACCACATTTCCAACATTTTCTTTTGAATTGTCCTAGAGGTTTAGATCTACATATAACTTTAGATAGTGGGCTATTTGAGGTGATTTGTAAAAATGTACTATGATACAAAATATTCGCCCACTAAAAATTTAAAACCTCTTAAATTCGCCAAAGGGCAAACATTCGCCCCTAAAATCACCCCTGGATGCAACTACCTCCTCAAATTTCAATATGGATTTAGTACTACCAATTTCTACAATTGGATTATCCTAAGAGTTTGGAAAAGAATGCCATAAGGTAATACATATATCCTCTTCCTCCATCTTAATATGAACATAGACAAGTTAACTTACTAGAGTATTGAAGAAATTTAGATGCTTTGTCTTGGAGTTTTCATCAAACATCCTAAGATGATCCAACATCTTTGAAAGAAACAACCTGTTTAATATGGACTTGAATGATACAAATTTTGTTACTTATCCCATGGCTTCTTTGTGTTTTCTTATCCAAAGGTATTCAACAACACCAAGCCTTATGGGTAGAGTTGAGTCACACTATTCACATTTCTTTCAATGTTCTCCCAACCTTCTTTTGACATACCAATAAGTTTTGTATCATAGATCCACATTTACCCAATATTCTCTATCTACAAAAATATATTCCATCATTATCTTTCATTATTCAAATTTATGGTTGTGAAACTTTTCTATTTCTATTCTTGGACTACTTGTTTTTTTCCTTTACATAAGATTCACGACCTAAAATTCCCACTCAAGAACATGTTTATCACAACCTTAGTATACCTATTTATAGAATGAGTTAAATCCTAGCAACAAAGATGTCTCCCCAGTTCAATAATCTAATTCCAATACTAAATGAAGAGTTTGGTAACAACGTATAAGAAAAGAAATACTAAGAAGATCTAAAACATAAAAATAACAAAGGCATAGACACATAGAATACACAAATATTTATCTAAAAGACCCTTTTAACTGAGGAAACCAACCCAAATGAGAATTGCATTTCCCTCTATCTCATTATACTAAATTGTGAATTCACATTCACTTATTTACATATTTCACAATATCTAAAACCCTAATCCATTAACATGGATTATATTACAAGCATAATTTGTTAATCAAGATCATATTACAATGCACTAAAACCATTAGATAAAATAATACATACCACACCCAAAAAAATATCAAGGATTTAGTGACCTCTAATGCCCTCTACAAAAAGTAGTAGATCTCTAGAATGCCCTTCATCAGAAAACCAATCCCCAAAACCCCACCAAAAAGTGACTAGAGTCTACATATAAAAGTTATCACATATTCAATATAGATAAGTTAAAAACTAATATTTCATATTTAAAATATTTTTACTATAATTCCAAACATTGCTATTTCATTATAATAAATTTATAGTTTATATAAAAAAATGAAAATCATAAAATCAAATAAATATTACACAAATAAAATTTCCATATTACCAAATCTTTTACTTACCATGTTGTCACCTATTACACCTTTTTTCATTTTTTGTGAAATGATGTCAAATGGAGGCTAAAAAAGGGGCCAAAGTACAAAAATGCCGAAGAGGAGAGCAAATATTAGGGGCCGAAATCACAAGGAGGAAGCCAAAATCAAAAGCCTAAGTTTCAAAGCCAAAAGGAAAGGTGAAATCTAAGAGGAGCGCTGAAATTTGTGACTTGATCACATCATAGCCCGATATGGGGAAGGATGGTAGAAGGAATATCGGAGGTTAGAATTTCAAAGGATGGTCACCATTAGAGCTTTGTTTTAATTAGCATTTGAAAATATTCCGATGAGAGGAGGTTTGATATTATATGGCACCTGATCATGGAAAACCAAAGGGATGAAGGGCACAAAATTGAATGAAGCACCTAAGTGCTAATATGGAATTTCGGAGGATGGTGGCAACATAACTCTTTTAATTCCTTTTGGAAAATCTTTCGATGAGAGGGGGTTCAATATATGTTGGCACTTAGTCACAAAGACCTAAAAGAACCAAGGGCTTGGACCAAGGCCAAGCACCCTTTCTCTCTCCTAAAAAATGGACACATGGTGGTAGATAGTTAGTTATGAGAAGCGGACAAGGAAGATTATGTCAGCATGATGTGGTTGGACAAGGACATGTGGAAGGTGATTGCGGAATTTTGGAGGGCCTAAAGGGACAAATTTGGGTGACACATGCCACCACTTAGGACTAAGGCGAAGCACCACTCTTACCAAGGCCAAGAACCTAATCATTATAAATAATTTTCGAGGGAAAGGCTATTGGAACTTTAGTTTAATTCTTATTGGGAGAACCTCCAATGGAAAGATCTTTGAAATCACATGGTAGTTGGTCAGGAAGAATCAAAAGAACAATGGGCATAGAGCTGGGGCCAAGCACCAAGAGCTATGAGCTAATAGGAAGTAGGAGTTTTTGTAACTCCAATGTTAATTCTTAAATTGAAAAATTCTGATGAAGAGGGATTCTGATGTAGAATGGCACATGGTTATGAGAGGTCCACAAAACCAAGAGCCAAGGGAAGATTTAGGACTTAAGTGCTATGGGCCATATTGGGGATGCAAATATTGTAACTCCAATGTTAATTCTTAAATTGAAAACTCTCCATGAAGAGGGATTCCAATGTAGAATGGAACATGTTCATGAGAGGTCCAAAGAACCTAGAGCCAAGGGAAGATTTAACACTTAAGTGTTATGGGCCATATCAGGGATGCGATCATCATAAATCCTATGTAAATTCTTATTTGGAAATGTTTCGATGGTGAGAGGGGCTTTGATATTTCATGGCGCTCGATCATGGTCATCCAAAGAACAAAGGGTGAAGCACAAAGTACAAAGGAGATAGGCCCTCGATAGGAGAAAAAAGGCTTTAGCACCCAAGCACTGAGCCTTAGGACACGACACCCCATCCTATAGGATAAACAAGAAGATGGCTAATGGAAGAGGAGCTTGAAGGCATCAGAACTTTATGTTTTCAGAATGTTATTTTAAGTTAAGTTACGAGGACAGAAGGCTCTGGTATTGCAACACCTCTGCATCAAGCCTTTCGTCATAGGCATTCGTCCCATGGTTGATAAGTGAAAAAGGATCTTAAGTAAGAGGAGCTAAGAATTATTATATTTCTGTGTTTTCATAACGATCTTTTATAGGAGTTACGATATGTATTAGGTTCTGATAGTATAACCTAGAGTGTATGCAGATGGATGGGTCAACAACTATGTTACAGAGCATCATTAATGCCACCAAAATTGATCTCTTCCAATTCCAGAAATGGGAATTCAAGCAGTTAAGGGGAGAAAGCGATAGGCATATCGGTTAGTAACTACAAAGGAACATTGTGGCAGAGACATGGCCTAATTAGAGGTGATAACAGGAATTGGCATGGAGAAATGTTGTTGTCGCCATGATGAATTTTTCCCATGTTTGTTATTTTGTAATTTGTTGCATTTTAAAGAAGGAACCAATCTGTTATGTAATCATTTGAATATGCACATGCCGAGAAAACTATTCGATCAGATAGGTGTAACTTTAGAATATATTTTGTATCTATTGTTCAAATATCTCCCTCTTCTTATAAATAAGGCGAAGAAACTCATTTTAAGGGTTCCCAAATCCTATTCCAAGAGGTACGAAATATATTTTTGCAGGTGTTCCGAGTTCTTTGTAAAAGAGGAGGTTCCAAATCTATGTTCAATGACTTTTTCATGAGGTGCTAATTATTATACAAATGTCAAACATGTTGGACCTATGATATGGACTCAATTTTCAAAGATTAATGAAGTAGATTTGGTGATTCGAAGTGGAGTAATGTGTAGTATGTGTTCCCCTCTATTTTTCATTTCATGTATGCTTATCTTCCTATGTAATTGTGTAAAGTTTTTGGCTTCACTCTCAAATTATGGATTTACTTATGTTATAGGTTAGCAAAGGTACCTATGTAATTGCAGATTTACTAGCGTTATATTGTAGCCAAAAGTACCTATGAGATCATAGATTTACCAATGTTATTTTGTGACAAGATCTACACATGAAAATATAGACCTAGAAACCTTAAAATGTGCTCCACGATTTCTTCATTTTAGATCCTTATTCTTCCATAGTTATGCTAGGATTCATTGCTTAGGATTTTGTGTTATCCAACCCTCTACATTGGATTCCTTTCCTTACTTTCTCTCTCTCTATTTTTACTATACCGATGGATATTAAGCTGCATTTTGTTGTGTGTCGGCCACCATATCAGGACATTAGTACAACACAAATCTCAGCAAATCCTCAAAGAAATCCTCTAAGATGTCCTAGGCATCGACCCTTTCCTTAACCTAGGGGTTGTCTCTAGGAGCTACAACATCTTATGGTTCCATTGTCGTGGAACGAATCATAATATTTCTCCATCGATACAACAATTTTTACATTCCCTCTATTAGGTAAGAAAGGGAAGTGTGGGTTGAAGATCTATCACCTTGGTGACTCCACTATATAAATCTTATTTTGAGCACCCTTGCTTTCTTGAGACCTCATACTCACTCTGATACAAGCCAACAGAAAACTCCTCCCGTATTCAACCTTGAGAAAATAATATCCCAAAGGATTTGGAAAGAGAAGACCCTAGTAACTCTAGATTCCACAAGATCTTTTCCAGAAATATCATCAACTAGATCTCAAAAAGTTGTGATAAACTACCCTAATTCTACCTCCAAATACTTGGAATATCTTGAAGAACATTGTGCATTATTTGGTTCATTTCTTTCTAGATTAAAAAATGAAGCAGCTTATGTCAGTTCACCCTCTTTCTCATTTCATCCCTCCCCCGAAGTTGAAGAAGTTAAATACATCCTTATAAACAGTCCCATGCAGAGTGTGAATAGATTCCCAAATTGAGTTAGCTGCGACCCAGATATCCCCTCTGCAATGACCTATAATAAATCTTCTACCACCTCCCATTCTCAATATGGTTGTCTTAGCCTTTCTCCTAAACAAATATTCCCACTGGACTTGCCACATCCCTTGAATGGTATGCCATAATACTATCTAAATCGCTTGCTAATATTCACAGGGGAAGATGACATTTCAACATAGAGGCATGTAGAAACTTTCAGTGCATTTGCAAAAAAATCTCATTATAGAACACGTAGATGTGGTCTTAAATTTTTTTTCTAGTATCTTGATGGGGAAGCCAGTAAATGGTTTAAAGTCCTACCAAATACTTCAATCACTACCTAGGAGGACATGGATAATTATTTCTTGTAAAAATGGGGAGAGAAAAGGGACCATGGGTATATCCTCACTAAATTCAATGTTATTAAGAAATAACATAATGAAGACGTGTAAGAATTCATAAAAAGGTTTAAAAAGTTGTACAATAGTCTCCGTGCTGAAATCAAACCTCCACAGGCTACTACTAAAGTGGTTTTTGTTGCCGCCTTTGAACCAGAATTTGGTTTCACTCTCAGAGAAGGGAAGTCTCACTCCTTAGAACAAATTCAAATAGATGCTTTAGAATATGAAGAAAATTTCACCTATATTGGGAAGGGGATAGGGATAACTGATCATGGAGATAGGAGAAGGGGAAAAGAGGAAGCTAGTTCCTCAAACCAGGGAAAGGAAACTTAAGAGTAGAAACTCGAGGAAATGAACAAGCTTGTAAGAAATATATCTAACAATCTTATGAAATTGGGGTTAGAAAAAAAAATCCTCCTCAACAAAATGAACCACCTCCTAACCAAAGTTCCAATCCTCAATATATGGGACCTCCTTTGCAACTCTTGCAAAGGGAGGGAAGGGAGCAAAAATATCACATTCAAACTCCATTGTATTTGGAAGATGATCCAGAGGAGAATGCTGAAGAAACAATAAAAGTCCTAGAAAATCAATTTTCTTCTCTTTTAGAGGAAGAAAATGAAATAGAGGTCAATGAAGTAGAATGGGATGATTGGGAGGTCCTGCTGGATGACAGTGAGATCGAAAATTTTTGTAGACAATTTGCTGACTTCATGCAGGCCCAACTACCCAGGAAATATGATCTTAGATATTCATGGAAAATATCTATAATGCAGGACCAAAATGAGGAGTCCTCTCCCCCAAATCCTCTGAAACCACCAAAGAAAGGAAAGAAGCCTCTAGACCAAGCCTCACCCAAAAAGAAAGAGCCTCCAATTTCCATTCTCCATAAGCCCGAGATCTCTAAACATAGTAGTCACCTTTACCACCCAAACCATAAATAAAAAGAGTTTGTTGATGTTGTAACATTGGATAGGAGTCCCCCTACATTTAGTCTTCAAAAAGAGGTGGAGAAGGTCAAAATATTCATTCACTTAACTGAATTGTTGAAAAAGCCAAATTACAAATTTCAAGTATCTCATTTTATGTGTCCATCCACCATAGCTCCTCTGCAAGAAATCCTGAATCTTCAAGAAGAAATACCCATGGTTGTATTTGGACCTCATGTCGAGGAATAAGACCCTTCTACTCCCCCTTTCTATGTCACTTCAGTGATTCATGAAATTCTCTTACATAACTACATGCTTGACTGAGGAGTGTTAAGACCCTACATTATCCCTTTTTGACCATATATTTTGCTATTATGTCATTCTTTTCCAACCTATATTTAAAGTCCATGTTATTGCTTTAATCCATTTTTCCAAAGGTATACAATATTTCTTCTCATTACTATACGTTTAATTTATTTTACATATAATTACATTACCTTCATAGTTAATTAATGAATTGGATAGTTGCCGAAACAATTTATCATTGTAGTCCACATTACTGAAATAGCTTGGAGACTGCAGGGTTATCATTACAGTTTATGTTGCTAAAACAGTTAAGAACAAGGCACAAATCCCGTTGTTGAAACAATCGCGATTTGCATTATAGATTCGACAGCAACAGAATAAGATCATCGAAGGAGCTACTACACTAGTTATAATGACCACATTCCAAAGTCAGCATTGCCATAACCATTGTAACAACATTTTGTTAATGGGAAAACTGATTTCCCTATTTTGTCACATTGGGTTAAAGATAGGACTTATAATGTAATCAATTGTAATAGATGTCTCCTCTTTAAAAAGAGGAGACATCTACATTAGAGGGGACGGACAAACTGCGGGAAGGTCTAGCTGAAGGAAAAGAAATGGAATCTTTTTGTAACATGACATATTAATGGATGAATAAAATATTGTTCTGAACATTCCTTTCTAGTTCTTGTTTCTTGGGGAATCTTGTGAGAAGGACAGGGCCCACCTTCATCACAATATTCACCCATTACATTTTTGCAGTGCGTTAAGTGTGTTTTCTTATCCATACCTTGTTAAGTTCTGTTTACTGAATATTGCTTATGCGTTGTTGCTGAACTCTGTTTTTCCAATTGATCGCTGCATTACTTCCTCAAATTCATCTTCAGTTAATCCGTGAGTGCTTTATTGGTAATTAAGTTTACAGAGTGAGTTGGCAAGCATGGTAATCAGAAATAGGTGCTGAAGATTCCTGCCTGGGGAATAGGGTCCTGTTCTTTATTACAGCATAGCTAGTGCTTTCCTTTGCAAATTGATTCCTTCTGTTAAATTTCTCTTTTTAATGAAATTAAGCATTCTTTGATAATTGTATACAATAGATTTTTTTTGCTATAACTCAGAGTAGAGCTTCAGTTTGCTTAGAGCAAGGTGTGATTAGTATATATGTTACTACAACTTTTACTGCTTTTGAGATTGAGCACATATAGTGTGTAGTTGTCTTTGAAATAAACAGACTTCCCTGGGTTGACAATTTATGTAGCACTTAGTTGTTTGAATTAATCAACAATTAAAGTGACCAGTAGGGAGCTTCTCACAATATCATGCCATTATTTGTTATGGGACAATTGGGGCTGCAAATAATAAGACCATATAAATATTTTTATTATTTTGACTCCAAGAAAGTAAAATGTCTAGGGTTGATTAAAGACCTTGTGGTCAATTTGGCTTAGATCCCTATGAAGAGTGTTGCAATGTATATTGTAGTAGCTGATATTCCTACAAGGTTTGGTATACTCTTGTCCATATCATGGGGATCAAAAATTGGAAGATCCATTAAAATGGATTTAACATATGCTACCATTCTCGTTTTTGGTGGAAAAGAGTGTTGATTATATAGAGAATCTAGATTTATGAATGCAATTATGTTGAAGTCTTGAAAATATCTTCCTACAACATTATAAGAAGACCACCTGGTCAAGAACTTAGAGCAGCTCCTTTTCCATTGAAATGGTGATTCCGACTGATTAAACTAGGTCCAGTTACCTTCTCTCTATCTCCACTGGTTTAAAATATGACTTCCACCTATCAATAGAGAAGAGACATCAGATTAGCCCTTTTGATTATGAAGAATGAAAGTGATCCTTAAGCTGATCTAGGGCTCAACCAAGCCATAACTAAAGTTTTCCTCTTTGAGAGAGGACTTGATGAAAACTAAGATGTAGATGCAGAACTAATCTAAAACATGAAAAACCTATCTTGGACTAGAATGGGATAGCCCTCTCCTAATCTAAGAGCAAGTTAACTAAAAAAAAGGGGAAAGAACCGACATAATTAATCATGTGATTTTGTATTAACTAAAGCAATTAGTTCACATTAAATAATACAAGTGAAAACAAAATAAGCCTGCAAATAAATGATAAATAGTTATCAGTCACCACAAGAATACTTCAATGAATTAATATTGATTCAAATCTCATTCTACCCTGTAAATATAGATTTAACAAAATTTCAACAACAAAATATCAATGACACAACAATAATGCATAATGTCGAAGAAAAATAATATTGTTTAAAACAAAGATCAGAACAAAAAAGATGGAACTTTAACAATGAACCAATAATCCTGCATTCCAGTAATAGTACACAAGAACAAGAATCAATTAAAACCATGTCAAAGTTATATTACCACAATTCCAAGAGTAGCTCTGACCCTTAATAAAATTACCTGTAATAGTGAAAAGCAATTATAGCAGAGCCCTAACTCCTCTACAACATCTACAATAAAACTTTTTGCGCTCTACCATAGTACAAAAGCACAAATTGAATTATTAGAGAGCCCTCTATGTGTGATCGTGACCCCTTCTCCTATTGAGGAGATTGCACTTATACAGAGCTTAAGGTGAAATTGTCGAAATAACAATAGTTCCATGTATCTCTCAACAACTAAGATAGTAATAAAAGCAATTAAATTAGGTGTCTGCTTTTGTTGATAACCACTAAGCAGATTTCCCGACTTTGTTTAAGATTTTTCTTTGACTTCCTCTGTCTATTTTGGTTTGGATCTCGACATGTGGTTGAATGGTTGTTGATCAAATAATCTATTCGATTCGGCCTAATTTTTTCCCTATTACAAAGAAATTGAAATTAGCCATTAAAAAATAATGGAAAACTCAATACACATATGACTTTTAATTATGCCGTAATACCTTTTAATTTTAATTAAGTGGCATTTTATAATAATAATAATAATGACCCAAGCAAGAGTGACATTTGGCAATAATTGTGTGGTATTGGAGAAAATCTCATCGAAACTTTTAAAATGAGACAACACGAAATATTTGCAATATTGGGTATTTGTGATATGGAGTGAATGCAAAATCATATTAAAATCGTTGTAATATCTATATCGGATCCAAAATATCGAAGGTTTTACAATTGTTCCGATTAGACAAGTGGACGAGATATTCTTATTAATCAATGTTAATACTCATATTGGATCCTAATATCAGAGTGAATAGAGTGTCAGAGGTTGGAGTGAAGGCTTATCAGAGATCAGAGATCGACAAAGTGATATATTGGCATATTGAAGAAGAGGCAAATGGTTATCGTATATCGGGGATTGGATTTTTTGAGTGGTGATACATAACAAAACTCTGATATGGGGTTCCCTGATATAAAGGAGCAGAGGAGGATTGCGTCGTATGTGTTATTTCGGTTCTTTGTCCAATAAACTACACCAATGATAAATGGGGCCAAGACTTATGATATCAGGGTTTTTGAAAGGATTCTTCCGATATTAATAATTTTTGAGGTTCGATATGTTAGAGCTGCTTTATAATATAAGCCAAAGCTACTTTTTGGAAAATATAGTCACTAATAATAATAATGAAGATCTTGGTCTAGGGGGCTATGTTTTATTAATCTAATATGTTTTAAACATAAACTTATTTACATACAATACAAAAAGGGTCCCCATGTCTATTGTGATAGAATAAAATGGGGGTGTTGCGTTTTCACTACAACAATGGCGACACACTGGGAAGAATCAGTTATCTCTACCGTAAAGATATGAAACTTAGTTTAAAAATGAAGGAATTATAATTATATAATTTGAAATGCTGAAATTAAGATATCCTAACCATTTTGTCCCTATTATATGTTGTCAAATAAATATATATACCATTATCATTCATGAACTTGTAAAAATTTACCCCATGAATTCAATGTTTCAGTAAATCTATATATTCAACAGTCAACTTAGTTGGACATCAGTTTTTGAGAAAACTAGCTAATCAAGAAAATATAGTATTAATTTAACTTCAATACAAGAGGCATGACCATTGCTGCCAGTAGGCCTCTATAATCTCTACTAGGATTCCTTTTAACCCTTTTAGGTGCCAGTGTCCCATTTATTACGAATAAATGCATAGTTGTAAAATATCAACTTAAAATTATTTGAATGCCAACTGAAGATCATTATCTTGGCTTGGTAACCAACTAATGGAAATTCCTTTCACGAGACCTAACATGGTCAACAAGATGACTTGTGATGAGAACTCTTGTCCTTCAACCTTACAGTCGAAAGCCATTACCTTGTCTTGGTGATCAATAATGGTGATGTCACAATGGTAGAACTTATGATCATGGTAGGTCAACTCATGATGAGACCTCCTATCCTTCAATCAACCATTTTTTATTTTATGTTTACTATGGGTATAGTTAATTTCATAGAGATTAATTAATATATGGGATGGCATACTTCTCCTTAAGGGCAAGGGATGGCATAAAAATATTTAAGTTGACTACTATTCACTTGACTAAACTTGTTCACCAAAAGAACTCATGAACTTAAGTAACTGTTGTTAAATTTATTTTACTTTATTCAAAGATAGGAGTTAAAGATAGTTCATTAACAAATAACGGAAATATTTAAACTCAAAGAAAAAAACCAGAGACTACTTGGTTAGGAAAGATGAAAATGAACATAAACAAAATCATCTTCATTGAAGTTCGCTTTAGAGATTAGGTTCCATTAATATAAATTAGAGCATAAAATTGAATCGCTAGTGATTATGCCAAGCTAAATGAGAAAACATTACTCCATTTTATTGTGAAATGAAATGAAACGACAAACCAGCTAAGCCTAAAATATTTTTCAAATAAGAAAGAAGACAATCAAGAGAATGAACTTTGAGATACATCTTGCAAGATAAATAAAGGAAAAATGAGATTATGTTGATTTTATCTTGTAACATGATTTGTTAATAAAGATCTTTTGTTTCAAAGCATAGTTTTTTTATTTAGAGTTATTGTTGGGTTTTTCTTACTTTTGCAAATCTTTCTTAAAGATAGTTTTCCAGTCTCTAAAGATTTAATTTTAAGAATAAGATTGCCGATCAATCTAAAAATATAATAAAATTAAGAAAAGAGAAAACTTCATAACGTCATATGATGATTGTTCTTTTGAAATGTTAGTTGCCAACAAATCTTAATCTACAAATAAAATCCATGAGAACCTATAAGAAGAAAAACAAAATATAAGAAAGAAATAATGAGTAAAAGAGAAAAGAAAAGTTGAAATAAAGATGCAATCCAGATGAGGATGAACATAAAATATGTACTTGGAAGAATTCATTCTTAATTTTACTTGATGAATCTTCATTTTCTCCCATGTATTAATCAACGTCCAAAACCATATTCTTATTTAATTTAAAATACTACTAATCTACACCTAATCCTAATCTAAAAAGTAGACTAACACTATGTTGTCACTCAGTGTTAAATGTGTTTTCAGTTGTGAAAAGGGTGAGAAAGAGCAATGATGTTTGAAGCCATATCCTAAGACACAAAATATCTCTAAGCTAAGTCAGACCCTCTACATTGCATAGCGCTCATGATAAGCTTCCAACGGCATATGGAAGTCCAAAAATGGACTTCTGGATCAAAAGTTAGAGTAGATTGAAGTTGCCCTTTGAAAACTAGAAAACAAAGAGAAAAGACGAAGGGAGGCTCATCCTAGTCACATTTTAGAGTTTCCTAGTAGAACGGCAGGGGAGGACAGAGAAAACCTGTGATTAGTGATTGCCAATATTGGCAGTTGCAATAGGCAAAGGTCCGCGATCTGAAATATTGGCGATCAACAGGTTTTCAAAGTGCAGTGCAAAGGGGCAATACATATCTATGATAGGAGGCCCAAAGTCCCACAAAATCGACAAATCAACGATCGGCGGGTCCAACAGACCATTTTTAAGGAATTATGGAGGAATTTTCCAACAATGTTAAAGCAATAGGGGAGGGATGCTGTTGATTTACAAAGGATAATAGTCGCAAAACCAGAGGTAGGTAGGCCCTTTTCTCTCTCCTCTAGGGGGCTAGGTGGCAGAATAACATTGGTCCCTATGAATCCACATGGTAGCTTACATCATCATGACATGGTAGTACAAAGATGATGTGGTGGTATAGAGAACACATGACATGCTGATCTGGAATTTTCGGGGTCCTATGGGGGAATTTCTGGGTGACATGTGTCACCACTCACAAAGTGACACGTGGCACTAATGACGTCGTCAATCCCGCATATTGACGATCGCAGGTAGCAGCGCATGGTGCTCCACAAGGAATTCACCGCCAATAAATGGGCTCCAATAAGAGGGCTCGCCCACAATCACATGGAGGGCTGAAGAACCAAGGGCCAAGCACTAAAGGGCCCAATCCCACAGATTAGCGCTCGCATAGGTAAAAGCTCCTCCTCCGCCGAAGTCCCTTCTAAATCTTGATTGCGATATGCTGGAAGTCTCCCAGATGTGATATTTTATGTGATATGCCTTATGGAAGTTTCGTGTGTAGACAATCGGCAAAATCTATGAAGTATGATAGGAGAGCGCTATCCTATATTGCGATTGCGATATCCCGGGTGGGCCCCTTCCCGCAGATTGACGATCACAGGTGTCAAAGGAAGATACTAAAGGCGACTGCTAGAAACCAATGATATGTGGGATTCTATGAAACAAAGGAAAAAGCCCCCAGAAAGGAGTCCAAAGACCTAGTAGTAAGGACTAAGGCCTGGGTCATAGCCCTCGATCCTATGATGCAGAAACACTGAAAGGGGATAAATCAAAGGGGGCTAAGGGGCATCAGAGCTCATTGTTTCATAATGTTTTAAAAGTAAAATCCCTAACACTGCAAGGCTCCGAGAGTATGGTATAGAGATTTAAAGTCGGATGGGTCGATAGCTGAGACTTTGAATAGAAGTATGGGGTAGTGGAAGTGTGGTATGGGCTAATCCTGTAGAATCCCCCGCAATATGAAACCAAGGACTACATGGGATGCTAAAATGAATTCAACTATTTTTCCACATGACTTCAGACAGTAAATGGAGGCATGGGGCTCCACCCCGATACTAAACGAAGGACTACTAGGACATGCTCCATTTCTACTCCACGATAGGTACTCACGGTCAACCCACTCCCAACTCTGGAGAATGAGCTATTCAGGCATTTAAGGTGAAAGTTACAAGAGCCGACCAAGCAGCAGGAGAAGTGCATCATGGCAGAGATGTGGCCTGATCAAGGGATTTCACAGGGACAATAGAGGGATATTTCTTCCCCTCATCATTCCGTTTTTCTTTTTATTTTATTTTTCAATTGTTGTATTTGAGGAAAGGAATTAGATCCTTTGCAATCTTTTGGATGGAAAGACATGGCTCACTGAGGCATCTAGTCTAGTAGATAGCTGGATACTCTGGCAAAGATATTTTTGTAACTGTAACCAAATCTCCCCCTCTTCTTATAAATAGGGGAAGAAACATTTACACAAAGGTTCCAGAATTTCTGAACCATGGGGATCTGAATTCTGAGATGCCATTCTTGGTTATAAATTACTTGTTCATGGAGAGACTTGGTTGATACACTACTGAATGTTATGGATTGGTTATTGGGACCCTTCAAATATTAATGAAACTATCCTGGTGATTCCAAGCAAATCAATCTGCATTACGTTTCTTCTTTGTAAATCTCATTTCATTTGTGTTTTATTTTCTCTGAAATAGTTTAATGAAGCAGTCAGTTTGCCTTTGATTCATGGATTTATCTAGGTTTCTAAATAAGAAAACAATCACTGTGTTTAAGACAGAGTTACTTCTATTAGTCTGTAACCTGCAGTACCTATACAAGGCATATTTACTTATGTTATTTGATTAACCTGTGGTACCTGTGTGAGCCCATATTTACTCATGATATTTGGAGATAATGATACCCATGTTATATCTGGTATGAATCCTTAATAAGCATTCCATTGTTTCTACCATTCCATCTCCTTTCTCTTCCATATTTATGTTGGAACTTTGTTGCTTAGGATTATTTTCATCTATAGCCCTATGCATCTATTTCCCTCCTTCCTCTCCTCCTATCCACCTTTACTACAACTTCAGTATTAATTTGTCTCATTATTGTGTGTCAGCCACTACAAAAAAACATTTCTCTTTGAGGTCACCCAAATTTACCCCCTAAATTTAGATCCATGTATTGGCCTTAGCCTACCTTAATGAAGGCCTATTGAACCAAGCCCTTTTTATTATATTTTAACTATGTGACAATTGGAGTACTACAAAAACCCTTCATTGATAATCTCCTATGCACTCCTCTATTCAAGATGCCTTAGGAATTGGTCTATAATCAATCTAGAGGCTATCTCTAGGAAGCTTTCTATATCTCCTGAGGCACTTGTACTTCAAGTGCTAGAAAAAGCCACAACATCTTTCTCGCTCCATTGCTGGGGAATGCATTAGAATATTTTTCCCTGGGTACAATTTTTTTTACATTCCATTTGTTAGGTGAGTAAGGGAAGTGTGGGTTGAAGATATCTCACCTTGGTGACTTCATTGTTTCAATTTTATGGCAAACGTCCTGGCGACTCCACTATCCATATCTCTATTTTATCATCATGGATTTCAATCTAACTCATACTCGATCTGATGCTAAAGCAACCAAAAACTTCCCCTATCCTTGAACTTGAAATCACTCATCTAGGGAGGTTTTCAAAATGGCCATTCTTGCATTCTTGGCCAACCAATTCACACCACTACATTTTTCTTCTATTGCTGGTTATCTTAATCATGTCCCTTCGTTTCATGATTGGATTACCTATTTGCCTAGATTCAGTGGGAACATAGAGAGAAAGCATGACCAACACCTCAAAGATTTTCATGAATGCATGGAACAATAGGTTATTTTTCTTGAATATGTATAAATGAAATTGTTTAAGTGTTCTTTAGATGAGGATGCTAGAGTTTGGTACAAAACAATACCTCGTGGTAGAATATATTCCTTAAAAAGTTTTCATATAGCACTCAATCACTATTTCAAAAGACTATATCCATCGAATGCTATGTTTGAAGAACGTTATGCACACTTTAATCATGAAGACATTCTCGAGGTTGATGACCCTGTTGAAGATGTTTGTTGAGCTCCTCTCCAAGAAAAAATCTACTCGCATCAAGAAGCATCACCCTATGAGTAAGAAAGAGAAGAAGGAAACATCATCGAACTACAAATAAAATATCAGAGATATTATTCAGTCGAGTCTAATGTTTCTCCTTCTTATGATGTATGCGACTCTAACGGAGAGTCAAGTGATGCAGAGCCACCACAATACCAGTCATGGGAAGATGCACGAGAAGAGGAAGCCTACCAGGAGGTTAATAAATAAGCTCTAATTTACAATGCACACCCTTCACCTGGAGAACAAAATCAAGAACCTCGTTCGATTTATGATTCATATTATTCAGAGGAGGATGAGATGGTCGTAGAAGTTCAGAAAGATTTTTTTACCAACAAGTGGGGAGAAAGCTCCAAAAAACAAGTTTTTGAAGAAGAGCCCAAAGTTGAAGGACCACGCAGAGTCTGTTACTACCTGTTGCAGAAATATTCATACCAGGAATTATTCATAGATTCTCCAATCTATGACTCTTACAGTTCAGATAATGAAGAATCTATTTCATATTTCCAAGAGGGTTGGCCCTTTGAAAAATTGGTAGTAAAAGATCAACAACAAGTTTTTCTTAAAAAATATAAAGTTGAGGAGTTGAATAGTATTTGTGGCTACCCTGACCAAGAAAATATTGGTCGACAATCTGTTTATGAAAATGAGGTAGCAGAAAACCTTCCTTGTCAGTTCTACGACCCCGTACATGACTACATGATGACATTCTTAAGCCAACAACAGAGGTTGTTTCAAGATCATGTATCGGGTTCTTTGTATGAAGACTTTTTATGGTGCATGCTTGTTTTAATTTTTATTTTTCAGTAGTGTGGGGGCACTAGGTCCAGCACCCAAATGCTGGCCAGACTCCATTGGAGGGTTGAAATCACTTAGGTGAATTGAGATCTGTGCATAAGTAGGAATGTATAGAAATAAACTCACTTGCTAAGCATTTACTTTCTAGTTGATAGAATTTATTTTTCTACATTTTAGTTTGATGAGGAAAGTACCCACATCAAATAAAGTTCCATGGAGATTTTTTGTTTGTATTGATTCATTATATTTTTGACTCCAAGCCCAATGGTGAAGGATACTAGTATGTAGGTTCTCAGCACCTTGCCAACAAGGTACTATCCCCATTTGGAGCCAATGTTGTCACTCATTGCTAAATGTGTTTTCAATTGTGAAAAGGGTGCGAAAGAGTAGTGAAGTTTGAAGTCGTCTCCCAAGCCACAAACTCTCTCTAAGCTAAGTTGGACCCTCTGCATTGTATAGCTCTTGTGATAAGACTTCCAACAGTATATGGAAGTCCAAAAATTAACTTTTGGATCAGAAGTTAGAGCAAATTGAAGTTTCCCTTTGAAAATTATAAAACAAAGAGAAAAGACAAAGGGAGGCTCATTGCAATCACATTTCAGAGTTTCCTAGTAGCGCGTCGGGGGAGGACAGAGCAAAACTGTGATTAATGATCGATGATCGCAACAATAAAAGGTCCAAGGCATGACAAATAAGCAATCGATGGGTTTTAAAAGTGCAGTGCAAAGGGGCAGTGCATATCAGCGATCGAAGGCCCAAAGTCCCACAACATCGGCAAATCGGTGATCAGTCGGTCCAATGGACCATTCTTAAGGAATTATGAAGGAATTCATTGACAGTGTTAAAGGAATATGGGAGGGTCGATGTTGATTTACAAAGGAAATTAGTCTCAAAACCGGAGGTAGGCAGGCCCTTTTCTCTCTCATCCAGGGGGCCACGTGGCGGAATACCATTGCTCCCTATGAATCCACATGGTAGATAAAGCCATCATGATGTGGAAGTACAAAGATGACATGGTAGTATGGAGGACATGTGGCATGCTGATCTAGCATTTTCAAGGTCCTATGGCAACATTTCTGGGTGACACTTGTCACCACTCACAAAGTGACACGTGGCACTAATGACATCATCAATCCCGCATATTGGTGATTAGAGGTAGCAACACGTGGTACACCAAAAGCAATTTGCTGATTGTGCTTCACCGATAAAGGGGCTCCAACAAGAGGGCTTGCTTGCGATCACATGGAGGGCCGAAGAACCAAGGGATAAGCACTAAAGGGCCCAATCCTGCAGATCAACGATCACAAAGGTCAAAGTTCCTCCTCAGCTGAAGTCCCTTCCAACTCGCGATTGCAATATGTAGGAACTCTCCCGGATGTGATATTTTATGTGATATTCCTTATGGAAGTTTCACGTTCAGACAATCAGTAAACTCTATGAATTATGGTAGGAAGTTCCTCTCCTATATTGCGATTGCAATATCTTGGGTGGGTCCCTTCCCGCAGATCAGTGATCACAAGTGTCAAGGGGAGATACCAAAGGCGACCATTAGAAACCATCGATATGCGGGATTTTATGCAACAAAGGAAAAAGCCCCTAGAAGGGAGTCCAAAGACCCTATCACCCAAGGACTAAGCCCCATGTCACAACCCTCGGTCCTATTATGTAAAAACACTAAAAGGGGCTAAACCGAAGGGGACTAAGGAGCATTATAGCTCACTTTTTTGTAATGTTTTAAAAGTAAAATCCCCGATATCGTAACGCTCCGAGAGTATGGTACATAGATTTAAGGGCGAATGGTCGACAACTGAGACTTTGAATAGAAGTATGGAGTAGTGGCAGAGTGATATGGGCTAATCCTTTAGAAGCCCCTGCAACAAGAAACCAAGGACTACATGGGTTGCTGAAATGAATTCAACTGCTTCACTGCATGACTTCAGATAGTAAATGTAGGCATGGGGTTCCACCCCATTACATAGCACAGGACTTCTGGGACATGCTCCATTTCTACTCCGCAACAAGCACTCACTGTCAACCCACTCCCAACTCTGGAGAACGAGCTATTTAGGAATTTAAGGTGAAAGTAATAGGAACTGGACGAGTAGTAGGAGAAGTGCATCATGGTAGAGACATGGCCTGATCAAGGGATTTCATAGGGAAAATAGAGGGATATTTCTGCCCCTCATAATTCAGTTTTTTATTTTATTTTATTTGGAAATTGTTGTATTTCAAGAAAGGAATCAGATTCTTTGCAATCTTTTGGATGGAAAGACATGGTTTGATGAGACATCTAGTGTTGGGATGGGGTCTTTAGGGGTAGAATTGAATAAAACTTAGTCATCTTTGTAAAATATGTAAAGTCTCTGCAAAATGTGGATGTAGAGCGCACAGTTAGAGAGAGTCAAAGGGGCCTTAGCCCCTTGTTTTTGGTCAGTTCTGAAGACTCACCCATGAGACCGGGGCCATGGTATTGTATTAGGAAATCTATAAATAGTTGATTCTTAGCGAGTCTTAGAGAAATGTTTTCGATAGAAAACTGGGTACATGGAAGAGTTTTGTCATCTTGGGTAAGGGCTAGGGTAGGAAGGCTTTGCTTCCTGCGCTTAGGTAGAGAAGGGAAGACTACTGCATCTAAGTATGCAAGAGGCCTAGGTAGTGTCCATAGTTGAGTGCATGTACCCCTGTAGCTGTGTGCGCAGGGTAAGAGAGTCTGTAATCTATGACTTGGTGGAAATAATATTGAGAGGGGGGTGAACTAGTATTATCAGATCAATAATTCAATTTCCCAAACAAATTTATATATGCTACTTCAACTAAGTGAACTATCATGTACATGCTACTGTACTTAAAGCAACTATCGTATATGCAGAGAACTTTTGATTTAGACAGTTTATCATGTATTGAACTTTAACCAATTAGACAGTGCAGTAAAAGCAGAATAAAGCATCACACATAAGCAACACACATGAACACCAAGATATAAGGTGGAAACCCAATGTTGGTAAAAACCACCAGCTACTATCGTCTTTGTCTTCTTTTAATAATAAGAAAATATGTTTACAATCTTGTACTAGTGCAGACTCATACCAATACGCAAGCACCCACCTATAGAAGGCTACAACCTTCTCTCATTCTCCAGCTACTAGTAGAAGGGATTTACAACCCCCTAGCTCTTGTACTAGCCAATATGTTTACTAGTACGTAGGTGCTAGCCTACATAAAAATCCACTCTTCTACGAGGGACCACGTTTCATGAATTTTCAGACTGGATACTCCTGGAACACAACACCACAATTTGAAGGCGACATTTCATTCAATTTTCATACTGGACACATTGACAACATCATAACTACAATACAATCATCAAGTACATCTGCATCAACCAATCGTTGAAACTCAATCACCATAACTTGAATCTGATCATTAAGAACATTGTCACTAGAATACAGTCACGAGAACCCAAAATAGAACCCAGAACTTTGCAACAACAAATAGAAACAACTAAAACATACTTCATAAGGTATACGCTACTTCCTTGTGTCAAACCAGCGTGTATACGTGCTTTTATGAAATCCAACCAGCATACACGTCTGTAAATATTAATTCATAATTTTGCAGCTATTTCAGACTTCAGTTATACTCAGATAATAACATTTGTTATATACCTAGGGGGGGTAATATGGGGTACCGAGGGAGGTACCCAAGGTAATAATGTAATAATGGGATGGGCCATAGTAATAAATAAGGTGGTTAACCCATGTCATGTAAGGGACCACAAGTAGTTAATAATAATGTAAGGGGCCCATGGTATTAGTTGATGTTATGAGGAAACCATGGTAATGATGCATGGTATTGTATGTATGAGGCTTATATAGAGGCTAGAGACTCCATATGGAGGGATATGAAGAGAAATATTCTTGTATGAACGGGCATATGGCTTTTGGA
>APFE030078311.1:0-14991 GCA_000404065.3 Pinus taeda | reverse complement strand
AGAGTCTTCCTCTTAACAGAGGGATTCACCAAGAACTTCCAGTTCCATACGAAAAAAAATTACTCTGTCTCTTCTAGAAATTTTACACTATTGTGTGTAAAATTTCTTACCTTTACTGCTGTAAAAATCTCTTACATTCACTCCCGCTGCTGGAGATTGCATTTCAACAACAAAAATTACATTCATTCGCTGCTACGAATTTCCCTTTCGTTTTCGCTCACACGGTGCCCTGTTTTCTCCTTCTTCACACTTCTATGTGTATTACATTGCATATGTACTTAAAAAAAAGACAAAAAAAAAGTTACATATTACATGTCCCGTGAAAAAACCAAAAAAACATTAAAATTAAAATTCGTTTACCAACATTTACCTATTGTAATAAATTCATTCATTACTTCACATTAATTCCTACTGACAAGTTGTCCATCAATGTACATCAACCGTTGACCTCCATCGAACGGCTTCAAACCTTGATTTTAATCGAACAGTTGTCGCAATTTCCCCGGAGGTCCCATCTTACCGAACTTTACCTGTCGGGGAATGGGTGGTTTTGAAATAGTGTTTTGGGCATGTGTCAGCAGCTGGATGTGATCGGAGCCCCTCCGAGGAATACCACGTTGCGTGAAAAGTGGTGCGGGGAAAAAACTGCCTGGTTTCCGGAATTAAATGCGGGCAGTTCGAAATTATAATTTCAACAAAATACAGGCGAGAGTAATTAGATGATAGAAGCTCAGGCAGGTGAGCTTCCCACTTTTATACTTTTAAAAAGTAACAACGCTTAAACTTTACACAGACGCGTTTAGAAGAGCCAATGCCAGACACTCGTCAGCTTGAGCGTCCCATTTGGAGGAATATGTGCAGATTTATTGCTATTGCTATCTAATGAAAGAATTTATGAACACCTCATATATTCTCCACCCATGGAAATTTTGTTGCCTCCCAAATTCCATGAAGTGTTCAAACGTAAATCCATGGTTAGGGAGGAAACTTCTGCAATCCAATTAGAGTTTTCCTTTTGTTTCTCAACCATTTTCAAACTATTCTCTAACTCTTCTCAAAATGTTTGATGATGATGTGACATGGAAAGCTTCCATTTTACCTGTGCTAATTGGCTAGCAATAACATCATATTTAAAATATGATGTGATTTGTTATTCCTCTAGCAAGTGTAGCATTTTTATTTATGATGATGCTATATGGAAGGTTCGTTTTCAAAACTTGGAGAGGGTAATGTTCGAAAATGCACCCTTTTGTGAAAAATGCAGTTTGTAGTGTTTGAAAGTTTATTAATCAACACTAAGTGTTACGTTTAAGAATGGGCTAGTTTTATGTAATTTAAATTGAATATGCTAAATACATGTTTAATAATAGTTTCAAGTCATAGCATCTTTATTAATTATTTTGTCTAACATTCACTATAGATTTGATAAATCGCATCAACATAAATACAAATGACGTGGTAGCAAGATTTAAGTGCACCATTGAAATACTTTAACAATACAGTGAAGGTATGTTAGAACCTAACACTCACCTAACACTCTCCATAATCACTGAGTAACAAGTTGAGGGAGTAAAAAAATCAAAGTAATAGTACAGCTTCCAGAAATGAAATGATATTTTAAGGTCCACGAGACTAAAAATAGTCTATGAGACCATTAGTTCCTTGTTTTTCGCTCTTTGCAATTCAATCCTTTTCCGATTCAAATTGATGATGAGCTGACCCAACCTTCCAACAATCCCCTCGCTAAAACAACAATGCCAAGAAACTGATGCTAACATGTTCTCATAACTTTCTCTGATGTCTTTGAATGCATCACATTCCAAAATGAAATGCTTTTCCGATTCCACAGCACTAGACGTGCAAAATGTACACACCCATTCTTCCCAAGCTTCTTTAGGCATTTTCCACCATCCTATTTCACACCGAAGTTTATGTGAATTGGTCCTTAATTGGGAAATAAGAACCTTTTCCCTCCACGAAATGCTAGCTCCAATGAACTCTTTTTGTTATAAATCACACGTAGGGTTGAATTCCTCAATGTAATATTTCTTCTTTCTACCCAACTCTTTTCCCCATACCTTTTTACGAAACTTCTCCATGGCAAAATCCTTTAGCTCCTTGCTATTTGTGGGACAAAAATTGAGGTAGATATTCCATTTTTGCATCCATGTGTAATTTTGTTTCATCCATGTTTTCTTTCTTTCACTAATGCCTTCATTGAAGATAACATTAGGCCATCTACTTACTCTCATTTGTTCAATTCTTTTTAGGTATCTTATGATCCACACCATAGCAATTGCTTCAATCAAAGTTGCTCCTGTTTCACTCAACATTATCTCATAAGGTACCAAACTTTTTATTTTGAACTTGCTCATGATCAAGCGTTTTTGGATTTTCTCAATTTGTTTCCATTTTGAGATGGGAGTGCTGCTAGCCCACAATTCACACCCATATAGCATCACTGGACAAACTAGGAGTCCAAAAAGCAATTTAATCATTTTCCAATCCCATAACTCTGCCTCTCTATATCTGTTTTGAAGAACATATAATGCTTTCCACCCTTTTAAAATTCTCTTCTTTCTGCAGTGCTCCCAATTGGGATAGTTGTTGAAATCAATCCCAAGGTACTTGTATTCATTTACTTCTTCAAGAATGTTGTCTTCAAAGAAGAAAGTATGATGGCTCTGCTTCCTTTTATTAGAAAAAATCATTATTCTGGTCTTGCTAGTATTGACTTGCATCTCCACTGCTCTACAAAAATGCTCAAGGGCATATAAGTGCTTTTGCAATCCATGGGCCAATTTAGAAATCAATACAATATCATCAGCATATAAAAGAATCTTTATCACAAACTCTCCCAACTTAACACCATCTCCACCTTGCAGATTTAGCCACTCTTCCAATTTATCAATATATAGACCAAAAAGAGTGGGGGATAGAGGGCAACCTTTCTTGACTCCAATGTCACTTCTAAAGCTTTCTGAAATACCCACTGAGGTTCTAATTTTGACTTTCACTTCTTCATAAATTATGTGGACAGCAGCTCTATAATGCACAGGAATTTCAAGTTCGTCCATTCTACGCCACAACTTATCTCTAGGGACTGTGTCATATGCTTTTTTGAAGTCAACAAAGTAGCAAAATATTTCTTCTTTGTCCTCCTAAACCTTTTCAACAATGTGTCTCAAAGTGATGCCATGATCCACTGTAGAATGTTTCGCCCTAAAACAAGCTTGTCCTCTTGCCCTCTTTTCTTTTACTTCTGCCCACTTGCTAATTTTCTCTTCTACCATGCTGCCGAAAAGCTTTGCAAAAAAGGGATTAATCATAATTGTTCTATAGTTGGATGGATTATTAATGTCTCCACTTTTAAAAAGGGGTATTGCTAGGCTAGTTGTCCAGTCTCTTGGGAATCCTTGTTGAATGATGGTGTTGAATATTTTCATGATGTGCGGTGCAAGAGCGTTCATTCCCCATTTTAGATACTCTGCTTGAAGTTCAACCAAGTCCTTTGCCTTCCCTGTTTTCATCTTCTTAATTCCATTCTCCACCTCATGTAATGTGAAGAGCTTTGAATTCGTGTTGATCCTAGGGGGGGGACTCTGCCTCAGATTCTTTCTCATAGAGTTGCCTTGCATATTCAAACCATTGATTGACTGTAATATTATTTTCAATTTTCTTCTTCCTTGGTTGTAGTTCCTGCCAGAAAAGATTTGAATTATTCTTGCTTAAATATATTAACTCTTCTCTCCTTGTTTGCATGAACTCATCTTTTTTCCTTTCTAGTATTTGCTTATATAACTTTACATTCATCTTCTCTTTTCATGCCTTTTTCAAGGTTCTCCTTGCCATTTTGCATTCCTCATCAAACCAAGCATTTAAAGGAAAGCAATTTGATTTTGATTTCCTATTTTTTGCTCTTTTTCACTTCTCAAGTGCACTTTGGATTATATTTGTTAACTCATGGCGTTTGAAACCAATTTTCTCCTTTTGAATTAATCTCTTTAACATTGTCTTGAAGATAGTACCATTTTATTGTGTTAGAAGAATTTTGCCCCTTGATAGTGATTGTCGAGAACATTGGGTTTTCCTCCTATGCTGCCTTTCTTCTAACCATGATAACCTTATAAAAATTGGGTTATGGTCTGATTTTAAGTCCCAAATATGCTCTCCAATACTAACTTCATCTATCTTATTGAGCTTTGTGAACACATCACATAGTCAACGACACTTGCCCCATTGTATGTTGCAAGTGAAGTTCCTAGACCTTTTCCATCTATCTAGACCATTGCAAATAATTAAGTTGAAAGCCCCACGCAGTGTAAGCAACTCATCTCCAAAATGATTGCTAACTTTGTCATCTTCTAAACACCTCACCCATTGGGGATTCTCATCTTCAGTGAGCCAAATAGGATTGTTATCCTCTTTGCAAAAAAGGATGCTAGCTTGATTATTTGTTGTTCTAGCATTGAAATCTCCAACTAAAAGAACTTTTCCCTGCTGAGAGTACACGACAATATATTGTTTTAAAGCTGCATATGGATCCTTGCTATCAAGCCCCTTATTTTTGTAAGTTTTTGAGACTTGAGGGGCAAAATTGCATGTTGCAATTCTTATGTGATTCTCATTCTCTCATATTTTCAACCATAAATATTGTTTATTTGCATTTTCTTTAATTAACTAAATGTGATGGCCTTCATTTTCTTTCACTAAAACTAGTATTCCCCCATACCCTTTGCCATTTTCTGCTACCTTATTCCAAACGTAAAACTTCAAATAACCATCAAACACAGGAGTTTTGCAACCATCATGCTCATGAGTTTCCGTGAGACAAATTATGTCTCCACCTTTCACAATAGGCCCTAACCCAGGTTCCTCCTCCAAAGGTAACCTCTACAATTCTAACAAACTAAACTTATGTAGACCTGTGTAGGATTTGACTGCTCTGTAGTTTGGCACATAAGACCCAAAGTTGAGTCTAGGATTTGACTGTTTATACTCAACGGTGTGATGCAAACATGTGTTATGTTCAAAGGTGACATGACTTACGGTTAGTCGTAAAAGAAAAGCAAACCCACATGTTTTTCCCATCATTTTTTATTTTTTAAGGTCTCTTTAATAGCTTTATGAGCACAAATAAGAGTCAGAAAGTAAAGTTGGTGGTGTTTGTTTAGCTTTAATGAATATGAAAAGAAAGAAAGAAAGAAAAAAAAGAGAAAAGTATATTTATATTTTTTTTTGCACAAAAAGAGGTAAAAGTTAGCTCATTTCAAGAGAATTAGTTACATTATAGAATGTTTTTATGTCTCTCAATGTTGGGATCAACTTAAGAAAAAAGGAGTGTAATTGGTTACTAACAAGGAAAGGCCACCCATAACAATTATTCTCTATAGGTCGCATAATGGAAGAAAGCTAATGCATATGGAAAGAGGCCAAGTGCGAGTACAATGGTAGTAGTAGGCACCAAAACATAAGTGACAATATACATCTCCGACTTAAAATACAACATAAAAATGACAAGAACTCCCAGGGACATGGTCAAAGATATGGACAAGAGAGGGAAATGAGGTTCAACTTCAAGTCATAGTAGGTTTACAAGGGGCTCCCAACCCTATGGAAAAATAGTGTAGATGCTAAGAGATAATATGGATGCTTATCTAGGATGCCCATTGCGGGTAGGCACTATCATTAATTTACGATGTGCAAAGAAGAAGATTTAATGTTGCAAATTAACATGATTGAACGTGAGGCAATTCAAGGCAAGTTACCATTAATGGTGCAAATGGTAGGGAAACACCTATCACTATATGTTATGTATAACATATTAGGTTAAACTAGACTCAATGAAAGAGTCAAAGTTATTAGGTCAACAGTGGTGGTTATGCACCCATGGTTTCAGTAGCCTGTGGTTTTGTGCCCATGGATTGCATGTAATGAAGTCTTTAAAAGGCTTAGAATACTTTATTATAATGGGCCACAAAGTTAGCAATGAAAGCTCACTTGGTTGGCTTGGTTAGGTTTTGCCGAGGGGTGAATGCATCAAGATGGGTTACACTTTTGGGCCAAATGTGGCAATGAAATTTCAAGTTTTTCCTCTTTTATTGAATTGAAGCCCTCAAAATTCATATGAGCACTATGGATTTTGATTTGGAGTAAAAAGACAAATTGTGGAAAATTATGTTGTTGTCCTAATGATATTTTTTGGAAAAATATTTAGTGACATATAATATGTCAATTTTCCATTAAATGAAATGCTTGTCCTTGCAAATTTTCACACATCTTAAGAGGTATGTGTGTTTTCACGTAGTATAACTTAGTCTAAACTGTGTAATTTTTAAAAAATATATGTATGAGTATGATCGACATGGAAATAACAACGTTTTTCATATTAAAAAATTAGTTTTTATGCAAAAATATATTTTTTATTATTTTTCGAAGTTGGCGAAGTAATATTTCAATTGCATTTTGCATAGATGTGTTCACGTAAGGTTTTTTTCAACTATTTGAAAAAATTGAAAAACCAAGAGTACCTTTTTGAAGAGGACTCATAAACGAAGATAGTGGTATTTTTTGAAATTTTTTCATTATGTATATTTTATGATATTGACTTTTTATTCAACCTCTTTAAATCAATTCAAAAAAATCCAAGCATTATCATGTTTAAAAGAAATTAGATGAAAAATATGATATGAATTCGAAAATGTCAAACTCATATGCTATTGGATAGAGAATTCCTTCATGAATCCAACATGATCAACTCTGCCACCGAAGGAAAAATTTAGACCTAAGTCCACTAGGGTACAAAATGGTGTTGTGGGAAATTTTGCAGAAGGGGTGCTGAAATTGGAGATTTTAGGAATTAAGAGGCTCAATCGAGCACTTAAAGCGCTCGATCGAGCGCAACATAGCTGTTGTCAATTCCTCTTTGTCCTCATGTGATATGCATGCTCTCACATTGATTGTCTTCTCTAAAATTTCATCCCATGCTTCCTCTTCTATGAACTACACATATCCGCTGATTATGGCGTTCTTGGTTAATGGATTGTAGAGTTTGTATGCCTTGGATTCATCATTGTATCCAATAAATATAAATTTCTTCCCCTTATTGTCCAACTTCTTCCTCATCTCGTCCGGGACATGTGCATATGCCACACATCCAAAGACTCTCATGTGAGTGACACTATGCTTTCTTCCACTCCATGCCTCTTCTGGAACTATGTTTTAGACACTTTGGTTGGACATTTATTCAAGATATATGTTGCACATGCGAAAACTTCAACGCAATAATCATTTGGCAGATTTTTTTGCCTTCAACATACTCCCTGCCATTTCCATAATGGTCTTATTCTTCCTTTTCGCCACACCATTTTGCTGAGGTGTGTATCTTGTTGTAAATTTCTTGTGAATTCCATGCTCCCTGCAAAATCGAAGGAAATCATTTGAGATGTATTCACCACCTTTGTCAGTCATGAGGAATTTTATGTAATGTCCACTTTACTTCTCAACAAGAGCCTTGTATTGGCGAAAGCGCTCAAACACTTCACTTTTCTATTTTAGGAGATATACCCATGTCTTCCTTGTGTAGTCATATATGAAGGTCAATAAATAGTGGCTACCACCAATTGATGGTGTCTGCATTGGTCCACATAAATCTGAATGGAAAATCTCCAAAGGTGCCTTTGCCCTTACTGAATTTCCTGCTGGAAATGTCTCTCTATGTTGCTTGCCCAAGATGCACCCTTCACATAGGCTGTTTGGTTTTTTTATGAGTGGAAAACCCTTCATCATGCCTTTCTTATGTAGAAAATTCAAACCTCCAAAGTTAAGATGTCCAAATCTCAAATGCCATAACCAATTTTCATCTTTGACCTCTGCTTGATAATTCACTTGTGCGACAACTGCATCTTTTCTTCCATCCTCTTGTGAGTTCATTAATAGTTGTGCTTGTGCACCTTCTTCCTTCAAATCTGATCTTATCCTTAGGGGAAACATTCTATTATTTGTCATCTGAACCTTTGCAATCAACTATCTACTTGGAGGCCTATCAAAAATTGTGCACACGTCACTTTTGAAGAAGTCATTGTAGCCCTTTTGTATGAGTTGTGCAATGCTTATGAGATTATCCTTCAGACCTGGGACAAGGTAAACATCTGAGATGTACTTCTTCTACCCCTTCTTTGTTAGGATATTAACTCTTCCTTTTCCCATGAAAGAGACTTTGCTATCAGTCCCTAATGTCACTTCAGATTTCACACTTTCATCTAGATTGGGAAACATTTCTATGTTCCCTGACATGTGGTTATTACACCCTAAATATAGATACCATATATCACTTTTTTTTCTTGTGCTAAATTACAAGCTAAAAACATGCTTTCATGGTTCTGATTTTCTTTTGTGAAATTTGCACTTGGTTTGTTACTGATGTCATATTGCTTCTTTCTACATTCATTTGCATAATGGCCATACTTCTTACAGTAATGACATTGGACTTGAGATTTATCATACCTCTAGCCTTGTGCTTGATTTTGTCTTGGGCCTTGACTTGGATTTTGATTGTTGCCTCTTCCACTTGAGCTTGAAGGGCTACTTCTTCCACCTCTGTGTGGGCTTCTTCCTCTTCCTCTAGCATGTGATATTCCTCTGCCTCGACCTTGACCAAAGGAAACTTGTGTCTTGAAGGCTTGCTCCAATGAGGAGCTTGTTGCTCTATTCAGTCTATGTTCACGATAAATCAATGATTCATGAAGCTCATCCACTGAGAACTGTGAGAGATTATTTGTCTCTTCTATAGCCACAACAATGGCATCAAACCTTGCTGGCAAACTTCTCAAAACTTTCTCAACTATTCTCCTTTCTTAAGTGTCTCACCATGAGATCTAGTTTGAGTAACCAACCCAATTACATGTGTAAAAAACGAGTCTACATTCTCAGACTCTTTCATACAAAGTGTTTCAATATCTCTTCTTAACATTTGCAGTTTTGTTGTCTTGACTTTTTCCATGCCTTGGTAGGCTATCTGGAAGGTGTCCCATGCTTTCTTGGACTTCGTTGCTGCTACAACCCTTGGGAAAATACTTTCATGGATAGCTTGGAAAATATAAAACGGGGCTTTTGAATCATTCTTCCTATTGTCCCTTAACAAATCTCTTTCTGCTTGAGATAAGGCATTGTATTTAGTTGCATCTGTTGGTTCTTAAAAACCATTCTCCACCAAATCCCAAATGTCTTGAGAAGAAAACAAGGCCTTCATTGTAATAGCCCAATAATCATAATTTTTTCCATTAAGCTGAGGTATCTGAGGATTAGTCAAACTTGTGCTTGATGTTGCCAATTCTGAGTGTAAAAAAAAAAAAATCCTCCCTATTGGTAAATTTGCTCCAAAGGAAAAAAAACAATCTACCCTCAAAACAATTGTTTTTGCTTGATGTTGTCATTTCTGAGTGTAAAAAAAAAATCTACCTGTTGGTAAATTCGCTCGAAAGGGAAAAAAAACAATCAGCCCTCAAAACAATTGTTTTTTTTTTTGTTTCACTAACAATATTTAACCTGCTTCGAGTGTAAAAAAAACACAACAAACTTAATGTGATTTACACATCACTGGGGTTGCGGAGTAAACTTCTGCAAAACTCCCTAAAACTGGTTTTCAGGTGCCCACCAATATTTCCTCCACGATTTTCTCCACCAATATTTCTTCCATAATTTTCTCCTCACAGACTCACTCTCTCTTGCCCAACATGCCCAACATTAAAAATGAAATTTTCATCCATATTTATCTTAACATACAAATTTGACATTAACACATGACAGAGAAAATAATTAAGCGCAGCATGGGAGATTTTGGTTTTCTGAACTAGCATGGGTGGTTTTACATAGTAATTGGTTTTTTGAACTTGCAGGTGTTGTGGAGTGTGGGCAACAGTTGCAGAGTGAATGCTTGCCCATACTTATTTACTAAACTTCATTAAATGCCTTAACTCCTCTGTTGTGTTGCGGAATGGTCAGGACTGTACTTTTGCTCTCACTTCAGTCCTTTCGCCTGCAAACAATTGCTGAATGGTCAGGGTTGTACTTCTGCTCTAACTTAAGTCCTTTCTCCTGCAAACAAAATCACAATCATGCAGTAGTTGACTAGGAAAGCATGGTATTTATCAATTTGTTTAAAGCGGTGGTTGGGATTAATATTTCCAGCATAAAACACAAGAAGAATAGTGGCCCCGACCTTATCATGTCAATGAGCTCATCCAAACACCACTGAGAGTTCGCATAAGTGGGGATCATGCAATGCTCTCGACAAGTATGGTATTTGTCAGTTCGTTTAAAGTTGTTGATTCGCTCATCTGAACACCAGTGAGAGTTAGCATAAGTGGGGAAAAAATGGCTATGTGAATAGCGGCACTTTGAATTGCGGCTTCTATTTGAGAGGGAAAGGTGCGCCCCTCTTCCAAGTCTAGCTTTTCCAAAAACATTGGCAATCCAATTGATGTAAGAAGTTTGTAGAGATGACTGGTGAATGTCTTTTTGACATCGGAATCTCTGTGATTGATGAATACATCATAAGGGATTGATGGAGAAAAGGAAGAAAGAGCACTGTCATTGTGTTGAGGAGCCGTTTGTGCCATTTGAAAGACAATTGGGATGAATGTATAGACAAACTAATGAATGGGTAAAATGGCAGACATAAAATAGTAAGTAGATGACTAAAGCAAATAGATAGATCACAGAGCTTACCATGTTTCAAATTGGCGAGAAGTATCAGTGAGCTTAATTAGATGATTGAAGCAGAAGAAGGTGCATTAAAATGCCGAGACGCATTGTAAATTTTGTGGAAATTACGCTTCGTCTCAGACAAGCCTGGAATTTGACGTCCCACAAGACGTATTTCATATTTTAAGACGTATTTGACAGTTGCCGTAAATTTTTACCCATCAAATTTGACGTGCTTCATAAATCAAAAATTGTCATTTTGACGTTTAATTTAGGATTTGTCCTATCAAAATCTATAGTACCCGTCTTTAAGTTAAAAACACCAAAGTCAGACTAAGCCCAGGGTCATAACGCAAATGCATACAATACCTCTGGCTCACATGGCAATGGAGCCTAGCACACTTTCATAGATTTGAATCATATAAAAAATTATCTGGCTATAGTTCTTTCGTAGATTTGAACTTTATGAAGGGAGATCTCCCCCTAGGCAACTAAGAACAACTACATTGTAATCTAGGTGCTACATTCAAGGAACCGACCAACCAGTCTATGTCGAGAATGTGAATTCAGCGATCAAACTGTAAGCTAGTACATGATTGAAAAATACTAAAAGTATACATGCATTTTTTGGTGTGTATAACACTGAGAAGGGGTGGTGTTCTTGTTTTTGTTCCTTAGGCTTCCCTCAATTGTTCCACAGTCTCCCTCTTGTTTGATTATGCCATCTTCCAACATTGACGAAGAAGTGCGATCGAAAAATAAAAGTAGTTGAGGAACAACTAGTGACGTGAACACCAGTTACAGTGTTTAATTCGACAACATCTTTGCCGAGGATTATCAAAAGTCACACCAAATCGGAAATAATGGTAGGGCTCGATGCTGCGAAAAAGTTGGGCTTAAGAAGGACCCTGGATGCCCGAAGAAAATCAGAAGCTCATTACTTACATACTATAGCAAAACCATGGAAGCTGGAGGGCTCTGCGGCAGAAAGTTGGGTGTTGAGTTTAGAAAGAGCTGGAGATTGCATTGAGCTAACTATCTAAGACCAAATATCAAGGGGAAAAATTCAGCGTGCAGGAAGAGAAGACTATTATTCAACTTCATGCTCTAGTGGGAAATAGGTGGTCTGCCATTGCTACTCACCTTCCCAAGTAAACAGACAACGAAATAACAATGAAAAGGGGTAAGCAAAAGGTGGAACTCAACCTCATTCAAAACCATGCTATTTTTTTTAAAAGCAAGGATAGTTATTGATTTGAAGCTCTTGATCTATATTTTGTGTGGTGTTTTTTCGAAGTCATTACATATAAATTTTTGGAATCGAAACTTCGAACTATCTTGTGTGGTTCATGAACTAGGAAAAATAGTTCGAAACCTTGATTCCAAAAATTTGTATGCGATAAATACGAAAAACAACACCACAACCAAAAATAAGCCTCTAAAAATAAATGTTGGAGCTTTCTACTGAACTTTCCCTCATCGTTTACTTCACAATCCACAATATTTCCCAGTTTTCAAGTCCCAAGTAAGTTGTCTTCTTCAACGAGTTTCAATCTTATTTCGTTGTTGTTTTTTATTTCTTTCTTAGTATTTGTTTGATGTGAAATAAATGTTGTGAAATTATACAAGCTTGTCAAAATGAATTTCTCTGAGTTCTTTTACAGGAATAATATATCATGTCACGTTAAAAAAATGTCTTAAATATTAGAAAAATAACTTGTGATTTATTCCATAATGAAGTGCTCAATTACCATTTTGAAAAGCCCATGCTTATTTTGACTATTTTTGTTTTTTTGAGTGCCCTGGCTTATTTTGACTAAAAATCCCTTGTGATTTATGTCATAAAGCGCTCAATTACCATTTTGAAAAGCCCAGACTTATTTTGACTATTTTTGTTTTTTTATTGCCCTAGCTTATTTTGACTAATTTTGTATTTTGAGTTTTTTACTAAATGCTCTGAAATCAACTTCATTTTTACCGTAGTGTAGGACAATGTTTAATAGGAAGGATTTCTTTGTGTAATTGGTTGAGCTATATTTCATGTATATTTCATCTATGATGTGGACAATAATGTGAATCTAATTTTTTAAGATGAGGAAATCACACGCTCATATTTAAGATATTATGAACATGATTAGTTAACAATGTTCAAATGCAGACAATGAGTTGATTACCTCGTAGATTGCAAGTTTGCTTAGTCTTGACATTTTTCACCGTCATGGTTTTAGTAATAATGTGTTCCAAATATGTGTAATGGATATCAAATTAGTTGAAAGGATATACAAATATTTTAAAAATATATAGCTATCATTACTCGATTTATTATTCAAGTAGTTCACAGTTGGTTGAAAGTGCACTTATAGGGATTAAAGTTATCTTGATATAAATAAAGAATTCAGTAAATAAAATATGTATTGAGTAAATAAAGATGTGTGTGCCCATTTGTAAATAAAATATTTGGTGAAAATAAGTTATTAAGAAATAGTTAAACATGTAATTATATGTTTAATAAATTTGACATATCTAATAGATTATTGGATTTAAATAAATTATAAAAAGGGATAGTAGTTTTTTTTAGAGAGAAAAAGCATCATTGTATTATATTGAGACAATATAAAAACATCGGAATATACAAAAAGTGGCCCGTGAAGCAACCATGGAAACAACGACGGCAGATACATCTTCATAGGTCCATAAAGAGACAATATTGCGGCATCACAAAAACCTGATCAAGACACATAGTACTGAATGACTGTACAGAACAACAAAAGACATTGAGAGAGCATCAACAGAATATGAGACCAAAAAACCAATCAGAAATATAAACCATAGAGGCATACAAATTTAGTAATCAGGAAGAGAGAAATCTTGTACAAAACAGGATTTCTCATCCACCCTTACTTCCATAGACCATGTTCCAGATTTGAGGAGCAGACCGTCCTTGGAAAGGCAGTCCGCTCGAAGGTTTTGATCTTGATCAATAAGTTGAATGGAGCAGTCACCCATAAGCCCCCAAAGGAACGTTGTCTTGTCCACCCAACTGTCCATGTGAGGGCTCCTAACGTGGCCAGCCCCATTAAAATGATCAATCACCAGCTTGGAATGACCAAAAATCGATATAGCCTGAATATCAAAGAAAACCCAGAAGGCAAGAATGCCTGCCAGAGCTCTAACTTTAGCCATCCTATTAGAGCCTGATCCTCCATTCCAAGAAATAAGAAATTGTAGCTTCTCATCCATGCAAATGAGAACTCCACAGCCGCAATTGTTTAGTTGTTTAGCTCCAGCAAAGAATGCACTTGGGAAACTGTTGAGGCCACATTCTTCTTTTTCCGTGTTTGTATTCTTCCTTTTAGGCAGCCTTTTTGGAACTGAGTCATAGATGGCGATAATGCTTTGTAGAATGGAATTAAGGGGTTCCCTTGAGTCTTTGAAAATTTTTGAGTTCCTCCAGTTCCAGGCGCACCATAATACAATTAAGATAAGGAAACGTCGTGGATCTCTTAGCCTTCTCCACCATTCAAACGCTACATGGGTAGAAACAAAATCAACGTGAGGAAAACCATAAAGATAAGCCAGATCATACCAGATTTGCCGAGTGGAATTGCATTGGAAGAACATGTGGAAATTAGACTCCTCGGCAGATTCGCACATCGAACATCTGCTAGGTCCGTGCTAGCTTCTTTTCCTTAATTTATCCCACGAAAATTTTTTGTTGTTGAACACCAGCCACGCAAAGTAGATAATTTTTAGGGGGCATCCCGCCTTCCAGAAGACCACAGGAAACTTTTCACGTGAGAGAGAGACCTTCGAATTGATCATGTCAGAGTAAATATCTCTAACTTGAGCCAACAATTGAGCATTTGGCACGGTCCATATTAAGTGATCAACCGGCCCATAGCATTGAATCCCACGTCCACCAAGCGCATCTGTGACAGATTTCGAAGACAAAGCCAGACTATCCGGCAAGAAAAGATCACTTGCATCCTTTCATAAAGGGGTAGATCCATGCCAGGCGGATATGAGATTGTCCCATGTAAAGATACCAGTCCTGTTGAAAAAAGATAATAGATTCTCGGGAATGAAGATGTCACTGTGACCACACAAAATGGGATTGATGCTAATTAGAATTCTGCAGCCAGAATAAATCCTCCATTTCAGATTCTTTAAAAAGTATTGCTCAATCTTCCGTAGACTAAGCCAAATAGCAGAACCGTGCTTGGTCCCAATTGACCCTGATCTGAACCAAAATTCCAGATATTTACCTTTCAAGTATTTTAATTTAAC
>APFE030078309.1:0-13340 GCA_000404065.3 Pinus taeda | reverse complement strand
CTCCAAGATATCAATGAATTGGGTAAATGACAAATGTAGAATAAAATGCATGCTTCTAGGCCCAACCATGAATCAAATTCTAGAGTTAAAAAATAGGTTTGTTGAGTTTTCTTTTATGTATATTTATGGATTTTTCAATTCAAAGGTGGAGAAGCTTTCTAGAGAAGCTATATTGAGAAGGAAGGACTCTTTCCTAAGTGAGAGTTCATACTAGGGGCACAAGTTACAAGCAATGAATTTTTTTTAGTAGTGATAGAGATAGAATATTGTTTAATCTTTAGTTGAGATTTAATAGTAATTTTAGGTATTGTTCTTATCTTTAGGAAAGAAAATGTCTTTCGTAAATTTTGGTTCTAAGGGATGCCTTTATGGAGCCTAGGATCACTATAATAAGTAGGTATATAACAAAAATGAAGGCTAGTACATGATATAATAGTAATAATGTCTTGAAATATGTGTGTGTGTGTGTTTTTATGTGATAGCATCCTCTTTCACTCAAGTACTAATATTATAGATGATTTCCATAATATACATTGAGAGCTCTTTAAACTTGTCTTTGTTATTTATGTGATATCCATAACAATTGCAACTTTGACTTTGTGATATATTTGATGAATGAGATTCAATACTCTCATTTTTAATTTTTCATATGCTTTTCTTTGTTATAACAAAAGGAGGCAGTTTTATATTTACTTGAAGGAAAACTTACAACCCCAAGTTTTCATAATGAAGACTGTTAGCAATATCTTTGAATCTAAACTTGACAACACTCCATCTATAGCCATATAATTAGCTAAATTGATGATAGAAATTAACCAACACAATAATTCTATCATGTGTTTACATGATTGGCCATGGTTTGTACAATCATCATGGTTGATTTTTAGTAAAAATACAAAATTAAACATAAGCAAATGTTCATTTGTTGATTATACAACCATGTTTGGAAAGTAAAATAACATCATTTGGGTATCACAACAAAAAGGTTCCCCAACTTCAACTTGTTTTGATGTAGTAACAAAATCAAATATGCACTCACCATGGTTTTCATAGTGTGACAACAACTTTTGTAGTAAAGCCATCTCTCATTGTGACCCTTCATATATACCATTTTATTAGGTTGGAGATGAGGGTTTCCCCTTTCTATCAATTGGAGTTTCCACCTTGTGATCCTAATGTTATTCTCTAATAAGTTGCTCTAGCTTTAAGGGAAAATATTGTATTTTCAGAATCTTTTTGTATCATACATTTTCTTATCACTAATCTAGACCTCCTCCTAGTTTTTCCAATCCATTGACTTCTTGACTCCTTGATCCATGAAAATGGTGATTGAATTTTGAGAAGGATGGAAATAATTAGGAGATTTAATTTAGAGGGGGAGCTAGATGTTAGCTAGATTATGAGCATAACCCTTCCTTATTTGATCTCAAGCTCCTGACATTCTCTATTATTGCCATTGTGGGTTTCATAGTGTGACAAAAACTCCTATAGTGAAGCTCTATGTCACTATGCCCCTTCATATTTGCCACTTGATTGTATTAGAGATGAAGGTTCTCCCTTTATACTAATGGGAGTGTTGAAGGATCTCCCCTTGCCCTCCTAATGTTCTTCGCTAATAAGTTTCTTTAGCATTGAGGGAAAATAGTTTATTTTCTAAGAAATCCCTCAAAGTCATACCTTTTTTAGAATCTAAACTCGAATATTCCACAGTTTTCATCTTTACTTTGTTGACGTTTCGAGTCTAGACCAAGACTCATCATCAGGACTTGATTTACAAAGAAGAGAGACAATAGTGATAAATATGGTTATGGTTGAGGTGCCAAGTATGTGAGCCGACCAGCCCAATGATTTGAATTAACTAGATTTTTAATATTTTAATATACTAAAGCTCTTTTTAATTTTATTTATTATAAATGGATATAGTTATTAGTGTTTTTTATTTGTAAGTTCATGTTAATAATTTTTTATTATATTTATTTAATTAAAAAATTTATCCATAAAGTTGTTTAATTAATTGTAACTTTATAGTAATTTTGTTTATATTTATTTAATTTTTGCAAGTTTTTAGTCACTTAGGAGGTTAATGTATTATTAATGTTGTGTTCTAAGCTTATATGTTTGTTAATGTATCATAAAAAGTTTGTTATGGTTAGGAGAGGAGCCGATTTTTAATATTTTAATATTCTTATAATTTTTTTGATATATTAAAGTTCTTTTAATTTTATTTACTATACATGGATATAATTATTATAGTTCTTTATTAATTGCTTGAGTTGATTGTTTATATATTAAGTTTTTTATTATATTTTATTTAATGAAATAATTTCTCATCATGATTTTGTTTTAACTAATTGTAATTTTATAGTAATTTTGTTTATATTTATTTAATTTTTGCAAGTTTTTAGTTACTTAGGAGGTTAATATATTATTAATGATGTGTTTCTGAACTAAGCTTGTTAGTGTATTATACAAAGTTTTTTGGTTAGGAGAGGTGTCGATTTGATCTAAAGAAAAGATGGTAAGAAGAAAAAGGGAGGGTCATTTTAATCCATGGGGGTGAGGAGTGAGGTCCAATTCCTACTAATTTCCAAGCCTCCATCCATATTGAGGTTCTGTGGGTGCTTTATGATCTCAAGAGCTTCTCAAACTTTTCGCTTGAAATGGTGTTTTTCATTTGCAATGACTTTTGTGTTTTCAAAGCATATATGGTGGTTTTTCTTACTTGCATGTTCCGCCAAGGCTGAGGAACGAGTTCTTTCCCTACGGATATGTGCACTATGTTCTTTAAGCCTGATACTAACTGACCTACCTGTTTCCCCGATATATTGTTCTCCACAGGAACAGTTGATAATATAAACACCTTTTTGCTAGAGATGTTCTGGGTTGTCTTTGACTGATTTCATTTTTTGTTTAATAGTTGTCAAGGGTTTGAATGAGGTTTTGAAATTCTTTTTTAAGAGAATTTTGGCTAGTTTTTCAGTTACACCATGAATATACGGAAGGTAGGCGCTAGTGGCTAGGGGATTGTTAGTTTTGTTTTTATTGTTTCCAGATTTGGCTTTTTGAATGGCATATACGGATATATGAAAAGTTCATGTATCTGCATATATGGAAAGTTCATGTATCTGCATCGTATACGCGCAAATTCAATATACAGAAATTGCGCATATACGAAAACTGGGCATATACGGAAGATTTGTGCGTATCTTCCGTATATGCCCAGTTTCCGTATATGCGCACATCTTCCGTATATGCCCAGTTTTCATATATGCGCAATTTATGTATATGGAATTTGTGCATATACGATGCGCATGTCTTCTGTATATGCCCAGTTTCCGTATATGCGCACATCTTCCGTATATGCACAGTTTCCGTATATGCGTAGTTTCTGTAACATAAACGAAGATGCATGAACGGCGTGCATATACGGAAGATATGCACATACAAGAAAGTTAGGAATATACGGAAGACACGCGCATATCTTCCGTATATGCCCAGCTTCCGTATATGCGCACATCTTCCGTATATGCACAGTTTTCGTATATGCGCAGTTTCTGTAACATAAAGGAATATACATGAACGACGTGCATATACGGAAGATGTGCGCATATATGGAAAGTTCATGTATCTGCATTGTATACGCGCAAATTCAATATACGGAAATTGCGCATATACGGAAACTAGGCATATACGGAAGATTTGTGCATATCTTCCATATATGCCCAGTTTCTGTATATGCGCACATCTTCCGTATACGCACATTTTTCGTATATGCGCAATTTATGTATATGGAATTTGCACATATACGATGTAGAAGCATAAACGAAGATGTGTACAAATTCCATATACAGAAATTGCGCATATACGGATGCTGTGCATATACGGAAGACACGCACACATCTTCTGTATATGCCCAGTTTCCGTATATGCGCACATCTTCCATATATGCACAGTTTCCGTATATGCGCAATTTTTGTATATGGAATTTGCGTATCTACGATGCACGTGTCTTTCGTATATGCCCAGTTTCCGTATATGCGCACATCTTCCGTATATGCACAGTTTCCGTATATGCGCAGTTTATGTAATATAAACGAAGATGCATGAACGACGTGCATATACGGAAGATATGCACATATGGAAGAGTTAGGGATATACGGAAGACACGCATATCTTCCGTATATGCCCAGCTTCCGAATATGCGCACATCTTCCGTATATGCGCACATCTTCCGTATATGCATAGTTTCCGTATATGCGCAGTTTCTGTAACATAAAAGAATATACATGAACGACGTGCATATACGGAATATGTGTGCATATACGGAAAGTTCATGTATCTACATCATATACGCGCAAATTCAATATACAGAAATTGCGCATATACAAAAACTAGGCATATACGTAAGATTTGTGCATATCTTCCGTATATGCCCAGTTTCCGTATATGCGCACATCTTCCGTATATGCACAGTTTTCGTATATGCGCAATTTATGTATATGAAATTTGCGCATATACGATGCGCATGTCTTCCGTATATGCCCAATTTCCGTATATGCACATATCTTCCGTATATGCATAGTTTCCGTATATGCGCAGTTTCTGTAACATAAACAAAGATGCATGAACGACGTGCATATACGGAAGATATGCACATAAAGGAAAGTTAGGGATATACGGAAGGCACGCGCATATCTTTCATATATGCCCAGTTTCCGTATATGCGCACATCTTCCGTATATGCACAGTTTCCGGATATGCGTAGTTTCTGTAACATAAAGGAATATACATGAACGACGTGCATATACGGAAGATCTGCGCATATACAGAAAGTTCATGTATCTGCATCATACACACACAAATTCAATATACATAAATTACACATATACGGAAACTGGGCATATACGGAAAATTTGTGCATATATTCCGTATATGCCCAGTTTCCGCATATGCGCACATCTTCCGTATATGCCCAGTTTTCGTATATGCGTAATTTATGTATATGGAATTTGCGCATATACGATGTAGAAGCATAAACGAAGATGTGTACAAATTCCATATACAGAAATTGCGCATATACGGAAGCTGTGCATATATGGAAGACATGCACACATCTTCTGTATATGCCCAGTTTCTGTATATGCGCACATCTTCCATATATGCACAGTTTACGTATATGTGCAATTTCTGTATATGGAATTTGCGTATCTATGATGCAGATACATGAACGACGTGCATATATGGAATACACGCACATACGATGTAGAAGCATAAACGAAGATGTGTACAAATTCCATGTACAGAAATTGCGCATATGCGGAAATTGGGCATATACGGAAGATTTATGCATATCTTCCGTATATGCCCAGTTTCCGTATATGCGTACATCTTCCGTATATGCCTAGTTTCCGTATATGCGCACATCTTCCGTATATGCATAGTTTCCGTATATGCACAATTTATTTATATGGAATTCGCGCATATATGATGCAGAAGCATAAACGAAGATCTGTACAAATTCCATATCTTGAAGTTGCGCATATACGGAAACGGTGCATATACGGAAGACGCACGTCTTCCGTATATGCGCAAATTCCATATACATAAATTCCGCATATATGGAAACTGCGCATATATGGAAGATGTGTGCATATACGGAAACTAGGCATATACAGAAGATGTGCGCATATACGGAAACTGGGTATATATAGAAGATATGCACAAATATTCCGTATATGCGCAATTTCTGTATATGGAATTTGTACACATCTTCGTTTAGGATTCTACATCGTATGTGCGTGTATTCCGTATATGCACGTCGTTCATGTATCTGCATCATAGATACGCAAATTCCATATACAGAAATTGCGCATATACGGAAACTATGCATATATGGAAGATGTGCGCATATACGGAAACTAGGCATATACAGAAGATTTGTGTGTCTTCCGTATATGCACAGCTTCCGTATATGCGCAATTTCTGTATATGGAATTTGTACACATCTTCATTTATGCTTCTACATTGTATATGTGCAAATTCCATATACTTAAATTGCGCATATACGAAAACTGGGCATATGTGGAAGATGTGCGCATATACGGAAACTGGGCATATATGGAAGATATGCACAAATCTTCCGTATATGCCCGGTTTCCGTATATGCGTAATTTCTGTATATTGAATTTGCACATATACGATGCAGATACATGAACTTTCTGTATATGCGCACATCTTCCGTATATGCACGTCGTTCATGTATATTCCTTTATGTTACAGAAACCGCGCATATATGGAAACTGTGCATATACGGAAGATGTGCGCATATACGGAAACTGGGCATATACGGAAGATATGCACGTGTCTTCTGTATATCCCTAACTTTGTTCTATGTGCATATCTTCCATATATGCATGTCGTTCATGCATCTTCGTTTATGTTACAGAAAATGCGCATATACGGAAACTGTGCATATACGGAAGATGTGCGCATATACAGAAACTAGGCATATACGGAAGACATGCGCATCGTATATGCGTAAATTCCATATACATAAATTGCACATATACGAAAATTGTGCATATACGGAAGATGTGCGCATATACAGAAACTGGGCATATACAGAAGATATGCACAAATCTTTCGTATATGCCCAGTTTCCGTATATGCGCAATTTTTGTATATTGAATTTGCACGTATACAATGCAGATACATGAACTTTCCGTATATGCGCACATCTTCCGTATATACACGTCGTTCATGTATATTCCTTTATGTTACAGAAACTGCCCATATATGAAAACTGTGCATATACGGAAGATGTGCGCATATACGGAAGCTGGGCATATACGGAAGATATGCGCGTGTCTTCCGTATATCCCTAACTTTCCCGTATGTGCATATCTTCCATATATGCACGTCATTCATGTATCTTCGTTTATGTTACAGAAACTCCGCATATACGGAAACTGTGCATATACGGAAGATGTGCGCATATACGGACACTGGGAATATACGGAAGACATACGCATCAACATTTCACTTTAGAATATTAACCATTTCAAAATTTAAATTTACAAGATTTAACTATATACTTCCTTACTATTTCAATTGTAATTTTATTTTGGTAATTTTAATATTCCCTCTTGTCCAATCACACCTTTGACCCCATAAAACAAAAAAAAAAATCAATAAAGGTTAAAGAGGTTAAATAACAAGTACATGTTTATTAAATGGGTTGATTCTCACATGTAAAATCTATAGAATATGAACATGAACTATAAACTAGTTTTCGTATATGTGCAATTTATATATAAGAATATTTTTAAAGTGATATTCGATTGTAATGTGTGGTTATTGTTTTTTATCTCGTATCATGTTTGAAAGGCATATGTATTTTTAGACAGATTAATCTTGAGGTGCGAGGTATAAGTCTTAAGATTACATTTTAAACATCAAATAAGATATAAATATAAAAGTAACTTAACTTATAAACTTGATAATTTGTAAATAATAAAAGAAAAAATCTGTTACAACTATTCATCAAAAGTAATGTAACATTGATATAATATAACATCGCATCCACATAAGGATTTAAAATTCAATGAAGATGTTGTCATCAACACAAGTATATATTTATGTATTTTTATTCAAAATGGGTCCAACTATACATGTTTCTTTTTTACAGAATAGAACTTCATTTCCAACATAAATAATGGAATCTCATGCCCATAAATGACATAATGGAAAAAAAACATCATGATCGATCTAAAGTATGGGTCTATAAGTCACCCTCATCCCTCTTGGCACTCCCAGGTGGATTTCCAAATTGATATCTCTGCAAAAAATTACAATAATCAATTAGTTGTAAAAATTGAAAGGCATATCATCAATTTCATTAATTCATGATGATATTTTGATCAAATACTCATTCTCACCGTGACGATTTGAGGCAATGGAGAAGACAACCCTTCCTGGGTAGATGGCGGAGCACTTGGTGATGGATATAGGCATGGTTTAGGGGTGCTGGATAAAGGCATGGTGGATGTGAAATAGGGAAAAGGTAGTGGGTGTGGGCGACAATACACCCCCATCGGTTGTACGATAGTGGGAATCACTGTAGGCCGGGGGATTAACCTAGGGGGGGAAATTGGAATGTTAAGGGTGGATGATTGAAAAAATGAGAATGGTGGATGACTGAAGGGTAGGGGTGAGCATTGGGAAGGTATTACAGAGGTGGTTCTAGGCATGGAAGAATTTATGGAGGAAAAAGGTGGTGGGTGTGGGCGATGATACATCCTAATTGGTTCAACAATAGGGGGAGCACCCTTGGGGAGGATATTGGGGTGTTAATGGCTAAAGCAGTGTTCCCAATGATAGATCTTTTTTCAATAGCATGTTCATCAAATAAACGAATTCGACAATTTGGAATGTTGTGAGATGTGGGTCCCTCAGTTGTAACAATAAAAATAGTTCATATAGTCATGTAAATGTGTTGAACATGCTAATATATCGCATTTAACGTAAAACAATGCATAGCATGAAATTTCCATACCAATATTGGGTATAATAGAATCTTGCATTATCTCAAGCGCATGGTCCACATTTGTTTGTTTTTTAGAAGATGACTCCAATTTTTCATCCATTCTTTTTTTCCTTGCATGAACTCGTCCAACCCTTTCAAATTGTAGATTATCTGTCCCTGATTTTGACTTGCGACCACATCGCCTCTTTTTATATACTGGACTCAAGAAACTATGTTTTCTCTTGGTAGTGATCTTGGATGGAGTTATAGTATTGAAAAACATTTTGTTGTATTCTTGACATGCTTTTTCTACTAAGTTGTTTAATGCATATGTCTGTTCCAAATTTGTAGGTATTATGGATCTCAATTTCTCAAGGGTTGATGAGTTGACATGCTTCATCTCATCATGTTCAGAGAATGCACTATCTTGTCGTACATTGGTGGATTCAACATTGTATGAGAAATTCTCTAAATTATCAATGCTTGTTTCATTATGATAATTCAGATTGGGAGGAGAATCAAAGCATGGCGAAAGCTCTGTTTGGATTGCTGGGACCAATATAGGTGTTTCATTCAAATAAAATAAAATTCTAGGCCTTTCTGTCCTGGGATCAATGACACCACATGCTACATTTTCACCCAAAATAGTGTTACTCACTAACATCTCAACTTTCAATACATGTTTACAGATATTTCCATTCAGGGCCCAATTGCAATTGCAGAAGTGTAGATTAGAAACCTTATATATGAAATTGTACCAAATGTCACGAGTATCCTTATTTTGGCTACGAACCCAATAGTCATTGCTCTTTTCATCAGGCACACAATCTTCATTTGGGATTTTCTTAGCTCTACACTTTGATGAATTCAATTGTTCATGTATTTTCCTGGGTCATACAAAACCATCTTCTTTTAAACGGTGCATATGATTGTAATATAATACAACCTTTTTCAACAAAACATAGATTAACCAATCAACCCTTCTGTGGCATGCATTGTTCTTCTCACATAGGTACCTTTCCTTGATAAAGCAATGGTAAGATTCAATGGCATTGTTCGTATCTTGATTTGAATGTGGAAAATTTCTGTATGCTTTTGCCCACATATCTGTAGAAAGAAATTTATTAGTTATATATTAATAAGTATACATATGACATGAAAAATAGAGTCATTAAAACCACCAATAAGAAGCTTACATATTTTGTTGTTAGCTAGCCAAGTATTTCTAAAATATTCCAAAAATCGTTTTTGTTCACTGAATTCTTCAAATAAGCTTTCAACTTTCTTTCTCACAGATTCATCATCTTTACACATGTGCATGATTTCTCCTAAACCACGAAAAATGCTTATTTGGTTTTCCCTCCCTTGGACCTTATTTCCAACATTTTTCAAGCATGCACGACGAACATGCCACACACATAATAATACTTTGTACTTGATCGAAGACCTGCAATAACATAATTTTTACTAAGATTATACATTAACATTATTTTTTATACCTCTTGTAAAAATAATAAACACATCACCTCAATGCTTCAATTTCGGCAGTAGCATCATCTGTGATGAAGGCAAGAACATGCCAATCTGGTTGCTCTTTGTTTCCAATTGCAGGTAAGGCCAACATCCATTTAGAAAGATCAACTATAGTATTGCGTGATGATATCACCCAAGCTATTGGAACCCCATTGTGATGTTCGTCGAAAACCATTAAAGTGTAAAGTTGATACTGCATTACAAAAAATGTGCATAATTATATTTATATAAGATACATGCATTAATATGAGGTTAAATAAATGAATCGGATTTAGGATAAATATGTACTCACCCCGTACTTATTTGTACTAAAGGTTGAATCCATTGAGATAATATTATTGTGAGAGTATTTCAGCATCATTGAACACATCCACTTTGTTTGTATGCTTACGATAAAAGGGATATTTTCAACAAGACCTTGTTTTTGGTAGAAGAAAAAACTCTCTCGGTTTTCCTTATACCAGCACTCTACACTCTTTCGATCACTTTGATCTTTAGCATACTCTAGCCTTATGATATCATTGTAAATGTTACTTATATCTTTTCTTGTCATGTATGTATCTCGAGGTATCCTTGTGTATAACTCACCAGATCCATCCTTCACATTAGAGATGAACTTGTCCCATATCATTGTAACATTAAAACCTCTTTTAACGAAATGTTGGACACTAGATCGCATATCCCAACTTAAATGTGGCGCATAATTGAATCTCATGGGCCTACCGATAGCATCTGTCCCATGACAAATAACATTGGATTTATCAACATGTCTACATGCACTATATATTATTACAGCATCATCTGGTCTCATTTGAAGTCGTCGCACAAAGAAGTGACATTGGCAACCAACTTTAATACTTTCATGTCGATTGTGGTTTGTCTTTGGATCTGATGATGCACTCCTAATTATAATTGTTGAATGTGGACCATATGAACACCAATAACTGTACGTAAAAAAATTACTACAAATTAGATATAATATTTATGCATATTGAAAAAATTATACGTATCTTGAAAATGCATATAGAGACTCACACACTGTACTCCAGGTATGTTGAGTAATTGGTGTGTGTAATATCCTCTATTCCTCTATTTCGATGTTGCCTAAGAAGAAATTGAGTGGGTGCACTTTCATTTGATTCCTCTCCACTTATGAAATCATCAAGTCGACAATATGGAATCACCGCAACTTGGTACCCCCCAATCTGTGTCCATGTTAAGTCTTCCGCTGAAAATTGTATCATATCTTCCGGGTCTTCAACTTCTAACTCGTTAATCTTCCCCCACTTATTCATTCTTAAAATACCTGTACAAATTGCATTGAAAATAATTTAGTTTGAGTAAATATTATGGTCTTGATCAATGCATAACGTACTAAGCATGGAAGTCTCATTTTTAAGTAAATATTTTATACTTTTCACGTAAACCACTTTGGGATTAAGTAATATTCAGGGGATCTTAGATGACATTGTACGATAAGTAAGATATTAATAAGCTTAAATATCTATGACAAGTTTAGACTAACCATGGATGACATATGAATTATTTTTGGAGGTGGGGCCACCATGTTATTGTCAAGGGGCGACTTGGAATGGAAATATGTGTGGAAATGGATTTATCGGGAGCTCTACCGGATGAGGTGATCTTGGAAGTTTTTGATGAAGAATGGGTGCAAACAGTACATTATGACCACATTCCATTCAGATGTCGCAGATGTCATGAACATGGACAACTTTTCAGAGATTTTCCACTCAGTAAAGTAGTAAGCAAGAGAAAAAATAACAAAATGAAGGAAACATACAGATTTCAAAAAGTGGTGAATTGTGGAAAGGGCAGCAAAAGAGGACCAAAACAACATCAAGATGAAGGTCAACAAATCAGTCAGAACAAATTCCAAGTGCTTGAGGAATATGAAGAGATCTCAAAAGAATATCAAGCAATGGAAGGAAGTCCCGCAGACAAGGAATCTGAAGAAAACCGGGAAAACACACAAGACATCGATTATCAGAAGGAAGCCATAATGAGTGATGCAGAGCTGGAGATGGATCGGGAAATGACCCAAAATGAGATGGACCTGGAGGATCATGAACTACAAGAAATTCTTGATAAAGAAAACCTAGATCTGGAAGGGTTTTTGATATAGGGAACCACGGGAGGAGTAGATTCGTTACCACAAGAAGAACTCAATGAAATACAACAGTTGTTTCTATGGAAATCATAGGCTGGCCACTAAAATACCTAGAGTCAGTCAGATGAACATCACTATTCGTTGGTGTGAGCGCAGTGGATACCATAGTTCTTTAATTAATGGAGAGCCTCTCTTCTTTTCTGGGATCCAGGTTCAGGCAAGAAAGTTGATCAGGCATGGAAGGAATCCTTGTTTTACCGGCAACCAGAATCTTTACATTTTTGGGCCTCGTAGAGTAAAACCACTTCCTTGGTGGTTTTTGGATGTTCGCATCACTCTAAAGTGGGAAACAATTTTAGCGATTTTGTAGTGATCCCATCCAACATCCTACACGTGGCAGAGAGAGGGTTTGGAAAACCACCCTCCATCGCACACTAACATCTAGTCCACTTGTTCGGTGCAATATTATGCTCTTCCGTTCGATTTCTTTATGTGGATCAATGGTCAAGATTGTTCGTATCAAGATTGTTTGTATTTTGAAGGTCTCACACTTAAATTTGTGGGCCTGTGGCCTAGACTTGGTACCCAAGCCCTGAATGGATAGTTGACTCTATGTCCCTCAGGTCTCTTTGGGTATTTGTATTATATGTAATTTGTTTCTTTGTTTCTAATGAATAGAAGGTACGAATTTTGCTTCAGCAAAAAAAAGAATTTAAGTTAGTCGTCCCCATAATATCATTGCTCACCCTAGCTTACATACTTAATATTAAACAATGAACCAACTTAACATAAGCTGATGCACCCCGCATCTTTGCTTTATTAGAAGTTTAAGTTAGAGGCTTATTTAGCCTAATAACACCCTCTTTTTTAATTAACTAGATTATGGAGAGTCCTTTACCAGATCTCAAGGTATGTGGTTATAGATGATAATGATCTCGAGTCTAATAATACCCCTCATTTTTTCGTTTTTTACATAAGTAGATTGGAGAGGTCTTCACCATGAGATGTCATGGTATTGAAAGTTGAGAGTGAATTTTTCAAAAACTAATATTAGGTTTAAGTTATTGTGAAACAATATATATATTATTGTAGATATTCACCGGAAGTAATTTATTATAGCCTACATTGTCATTTTTGAATTTTTATTATTTAATT
>APFE030078308.1:0-15297 GCA_000404065.3 Pinus taeda | reverse complement strand
AAAAATAATAATAAAAATTAAAAGTTAAAGAATATATAACTAATCATTTTCTTTTAATTAAGTTATATTTAGGTATCTATGAAGTATGTGGTTTTAGATTCAAATCCTCCCAAGACACATTGAAAGCTATGAGTGAGGCCACACATAGGTTCACTTATAGAGTTTAGTAGTGTCAATTGGAATCGACCCCATATCACATAAATACCAATCCAAGCCCAATCCAATTAGTAATTTCTTTGAACATTAAAATAAATAATAAATTAAATTAAATATATAAAAAAGCTTGTCCAAAATGAACCACACTAGATGATTCAAAATAGATAGACTTATAATTAATATGTGATATTTACCCAAAAAAATCTCCTAGCATTCATGAAATGAATTAAGATATAGTTTTTTTTACTAAAACTAACCTTATCTTAAAAAAATTACCAATCATTTTATCTTAAAAAAATATTAATAATATCCCTACTACTATCTTACATTTAACCCTTCAACTTTGGGGGAACTAAAGTATATATTGTTTTTTAATTTCGATTGTATCTCTTTTTAGTTATGTCAACTCAGGCATAATCAAAGCGTTTACTCTTTTATATTTCAGTCATTTTATTTTTTATATATCAAATTTATGAAACATACATATTTATAAAATTTGTGAAGCATACATATTTTTTTATATTTGGAGTATATTTCTTTCATTTATAGACACAAGTTTATATTTGGAGTATATTATCTTATCATTAAATAGGGAATAATGTTCTATATTTATAATAATGGGATAGGTACAACAATAACCACGACAACCAATTATGATTGAATGAAAAAGACAATTATGTGATTACAACTCACACGTATATTGAAAAACAACACCCTATAGAAGAATGCATTAGAAAAATAATACATTGGACTAATACATTTCTCTCTTTCACTCTAACACTCCCCCTTAATGGAGAGATGAATTCTCTACAACACTTACTTGTTTTAATCTCCATCAACTAAGGTAATCAACAATATGTTGACTTCTCTCTGACACATTACCCACTATGTTTGGTCCAACCCAACATTTTCATCATAATCCTAGGGTACAAATATTACCAAAATGTTACGTCGATATAAGGAACAATCATCCACCAAAATACATGTGTAATCATTTGTTGCAACCACTAGTCTAGTAGGATGCCCTCAGTGTACATGGTTCATTCAACTATTCTTCCATCACATGTCTTAATACCTATACATTTAGCTCCTCCTACATCATTATTATGATGAATTTTTCCTTAGCTTACTCAAAACCACAATTTGGCATTACACCTATGGGTTTTTTTAGCCTTGACACTCAATCATCACACCTCAAGTGATTTTTTTTCTTAGCACAAAAATCTCATCAAATTATTTAAGCTAAATATGAACCATATACTGCATTAGTGGTTTTCAGCTAACCATGAAGCTTCCTTTGTCAAGTGGTTTATGGCTTACCACAATTCGTGCACTACAAAATGATTTTTAGATTACCACAAACTTATGGGATACCCTTTTCTTTCATCTACCTTACATCATCATTTGACTCAATTACATATAATTCTCATCCTCCATCCATGTATATACTGGGTATATAATGAAATATTCTCTTTGGACCAATATATCAAGTCGAACATGACACTATAGGCTTTGTTACAAAAACAATGTATGATTCACATCCACAACACTCACAAAATTGTAACTTTGATTGTCCATTACCATTATCTCTCCTTTACTACCACAAGACTTCCATCTGCATTGTCACCTGTTATGTTCTTATACTATATCAAGGATCACATCTATTAGTCACTTGGGATTCTTCCTTAAACTTTCTTTTGTTTAATTTTTTACCCTTATAAAACTAATTATTGAAGTACATATAAAAAATAATCCATTTCACTCCACCCACCCCCCACCTTAATCAAACACACAACATCTCTGATTCTACATCAACATAGCACACTAGTACACCTACCACCCTTATACCTATTCAAGTGATCCATTCCGCAACTTGATGTCACGTCCTCTTATACATATGAGGATATATGTTGCATGATTACATGTGCTACCACACTAATGCATGTTGACTTAAAAGACTTACAAAACACCTAGAGAAACAAAAATTTTATAACATACACCAAAACTTATGGGCTGTCTTGTATAATTGATCATGCACACCCAGAACAGTTATCTAATTCATATCAAGTACAACAATTTACCATCGCCCTGTTTTAAAAATTTATATGTCGAAAAATATAAACCCATCTCATCTCCACACATTCAACTTTCATCTTTTTACTTTACCATTTAAATTTCATTTTCTTTACTTTCACTTCATTTTTCCATATAAAACTTTAATTTTGGTATATTTCCATGTGTGAAATAAAATTAAAAACAAACATATACTTTCCATTTTCTTTTATGGTCATGGGGTCATGTTCTCCACATATTGTTTTCTTGTGACAAGACTATAAATTTCTATTTTTTTAAACATGTATTTAAGTATCTCTAAAAGTGTCAGAGCCAAAATAAATAAGGGATATGTTTTCTCTTGAATTCCCTTTGTTTCTTAAACCTTCAATTTATAAGGGCATCTTGTCGTTGGGTGAACCATGGGTCTTCCATAGGGATACAAATTGGAAAGTGAGTATTCCTTTTTAGGATATTGCATTACAACTAATGGTTTCCATTAAAAAAATGCTAATATATTTACACAATGGCTCAATGGCTTATCTAAACCTTAACCTTTACCTTCAAGCCCTTGGTTCTAGATTAATGCAGAAATAAATTTCTCTAATTCATGAGTGGAAACACTTTACTCAGACTTGTATAGCCTTCCTCCATATATACTTCTACAATGAGAAGCTCCTTCTTCATGCCTCATACCTTTATATCAAATGAATTTACAAACCCAAATACATCTTGCATGTAAGGGTTAGGAAGACCCTAGGTTTTTCCTTATTTTCCTAGGTCATAGGTGAAATGTGATATGAATTGCTTTACTTATTTTAAACTGGAAACAATGATGAAAATTTATATCATCCATCAATATTTAAAATCCAATGGAATCAAATTCCTTTAATTCTGACACCACTAGAGCGTTGCAATTTGGACATTAACTCTTTTGAAGCAACCACTCCTTAATACATGCATCATGATAATGGTGATCACAATTTAATCTACTCGGCTCATATCTATCTTCATATTCTTCTCACACTAATCAATAAACTCATGTGATAGATTTGTGGAATGTGGAAATTACTAACTAAATTCCTTACAACAACAAGTCGTTCACATCCTCTTTATGTCTACCAACACAAAAACGGGAAATCAGGGCCTCCTCCTATTTGCATCAAACTTCTCCATGTGGCTACACATCCACATAGACCTTTGTAAATCTTCATGGAGATATATGCAATTAATACCAAATAAAAACTATACCAAAAAAACTTACTATTCAAAGTTGGGGAAACAAAACAATTACTCCTCCAATGTCTTTCTCTCTCATATACGCTACACATTACCTTATATTTCATGCACACTACACATTATAGATCAAATCTTACCTCTGCACTTGAGATATGTTGACTCTTAAATAGGTGCCTCCTCCTCCTTGGTCAATCATGAATGTGGATGTAACTGTAGGATGTAGATATTAACTCAAGAAATTAGCTCACAACAATAAACATGACTTCGATGAAAAACACTCTATTGTGACCACTAAGTACAATCTTCTCCCAATTAATAACAAATAATCTAGTGTACTCTCCTAGACTAATCATCAATGCTAATAATAGGATTTCATTTCTCTGGGCCTTTTTCAACCAAGTTAGGTTCAAAGATCTACTTTAATACCAAATTAGAAAAACAAAAAGCACTTAATAACACCACAAGATAGCTAAAATATCTTCAAGAGAGATTTCTTCTAGGTGTGATCCCACTATCAAACACACAACACTATCCAATGTCTACAATAATGAGATAATTACAATAGATAACCATGAAAAGCAATTACAATCGGATGACAATGATATCTGTTTGATTAGATCTCACACTTACATTGAAAAATAACTCTATATAGAAAAATTAAAACATTGCATTTTCCTCATTAGCTTTACATTAGTAGATTTTGGAAAAAATAGATTTTTTAAATAAAAAATTTATATTTTACCTTTTTACATAAAAGTTTTATTAATGTTTATTTTGGAAAAAAAATTATAATTTATAAAATATTTTTGATAAATATTATAACGAAAAGTTTTTCCGTTTTAATATAAATATATTTTTGAATAAATCTATACTAAAAGTTTTCCATTTTAATAAAATTATTTTTTGAATTAATATTATTACCTCAAAGTTTTCATTTTGATAAAATATTTTTTTGAATAATATATACCTAAAGTTTTCCATTTTATTTTTAATATTTTTCCTTTGCTATATGTGTTGTATTATTAAAAAATATTTATCTCGAAGGAAAAACACCAATTATAAGAGTGCAAAATTATTATTATTAAAAAACAATTATAAATAGTTATGGACTTTCCATTTACTTTTATTTTTTTTATACATAATAAATGGTTACCAAAATTCTCCTTTTCTTACATATTCATATTATAATAATATAATTCTTTTTTTAACTTACCATTTCTAAGTTTTTTAGGCTAATTTTTAATGTTGGGAAAGAGAAATTTTGAATTATCTTGTGATAATCCCAAAATTCCAATATGTACATATGATATTTCAATGAAGAAAGTATAACATTTCAATAAATAATAGATTTAAAACAAAAGGGGTTGCGTGGTAGCTAGTCCCTGCTCTAAGCTGCAATAGTTATTTATTATGTAGACTAAGCAGTTGTTGGTTTAAGCTACACCTAACGAACCAACAACATGACTAGTTGTTGACCTTGAACCAGTTGATGCATCAGTAGAATTATCAAAGATATAGGCATAGGCACAAGTAGCATAGAAATAAAAAACATGAATCTGAAGATAAGATTGCAGAAATGTACAATTTGCAGATTAGTAATAAGCGTATGGAGGTGCTATTTTTTTGTTTTTGAGATTGAATATTACATTTATAACTTGAATTGTAATCTAGAAAAACATGGTCATGAAGCACAATTGTTTTTTGAGTGCCGAAATTTTGATACTGGATTGAAATCAGATTGATTGTTACTGAATCGATGGTTTCTTAGGAGCTCGTTCTGATGTTTGTTCGACCAATCACAACATACAGATCTTTATCGGAGTGTGGAAATATTTGGTTCTTCTTACTACTAGCTAGCTCTATAGTAAGTCATATGTATGCTACTAGCTTTTATACTTGCAGGTTCGTGCTTGTTGTTGACTAAGAAACATAGAAAGAAAAGCATGAATCTGAAGATAAGACTGCAGAAATGTATAATTTGCATATTAGTAATAAGCATATAGAGGTGTTGTTTTTTTGTTATTGAGATTGAATATAACATTTAGAACTTGAATTGTAATCTAGACAAACATGGTCATGAAGCACAATTGTTCATTGAGTGCGTAAATTTTGATATTAGATTGAAATCAAATTGATTGTTGCTAAATCGTTGGCTGCTCAAGAGCTCATTCTAATGTCTATTCGACTAATCACATCATGCAAATATTTATCAAAGTGTGCAAATATTTGATCCTTCCTATTACTAGCTATATTTATAGTATGTCTATCTGTATACTACTAACTTTTATACTTGCAGGTTCGTGCTTGTTGTTGACTAAGCAGCTTCAGTAGCAAAGCCTATTGTTGAAGATCCTAATCCTGCGCTAATTAAACCAATGGAAGCACCACTAACAACAGAGTAAGTAGCAAGGGTTGTTTTATCTATTGCAAGACCCATTCCAGAGCTTGTGAAAGGGGCAGTTTCTCAAGATAGAGACCCTGAAGAACTGTACTAAAGGAAGCATTTGAGCAAGCAACTCTAGGTTCTTTCATTGGAGATTTAGGTAAAGGCACAAAGGTGAAGGAAGAGCCAACATAAAACTGAATACGTGTAACACAGATGGTGTTTAGTGATTATTTTCACCAGTGCATACTGTTTTGCTTGGAGATTTGAAAACAAGGAAATGATTCAGAAAATAGGAGCACGAAACAATAAGCCCCATAGGAAAGAACTATTCTTATAAAAACTTGTGAGTTCAGAGGGACAAATTTTTGGAATGTGTGAATTCGGAGGGACAACATGTTGCATCTGATAGTCCTATTCAATTACAGAGATCAACTGGCTTGAGGTTACCAACAATCTTATTGCAGTATCATGGTCTTAAAGTTATTAGCACAAACTTAGTGCAACAAGCAGCATATAAAACATGCCTCTTTGTTGTTGACTTGTTGTTTAGTAGATCCAAGTGCATCAACACTTGCAACTACAAGGTATACTTGTCTATGCCAACATCATATATTAACCATGTAGAGAGACCATCCACATAAGCACCACTGGTTAGAAGAGACTCGGACAAGGTAAAGCCATGGCCCGCACTTATAGGAGCCTATTCCCAACAGGCCAAAATAGGCCCATAGCAAGCAAGTAAATTGGACATTTATGGGTTCTATCAAAATTTATCTCTACACTTCTCACCATGATCCAAGCTGATACCAAGAATCTGGTCAAGTATTAGTCCTAGTCGAGTAGTAGCCCATACATGGTGGATTGGTCTGGAGGAGCTCTATGGAGACGAGCCTCTTGCATGGCAGGTAGACGGGTAGAGTAGATATGCGATATCCCAAGTGAAAAATAGGAATAGAGCTCTCTTTTTATTTAGCTTTGTTAGACATGTGACATCATATGGTAACTAGAGTGGATATGCTAGTCTAAGAGGTGAACAATTCTATGTTGGTTGTAGTTCGGGCTAAGCTCTATGCTATGAGGGTTGCAAGTGATTTGATGAATACATGACACATTGCCTATTGAGGCTATCAACAATTTGTTAGTGTTATAGATTTGACACTGAACAATCCTCGAACTTCCTACCCATCCAATAAGAAATCAAAATCCATAACTCCTCATAATTGGTAGGGCTAACTTTATATTTAGTTCTTGTTTATTTAAGTGAAGGGAAGAAAAAAAAGAAAAGAGGAGATTCTATTTTTCCATTGATACAAAAACATAATATTGACTAAGTAACAATTTTTCATAGCTAGCTTGAGGCTATCAGCAATCTTATTATAGTATCATGGTATTAAAGTTATTAGCACAAACTTAATGCAACAAGCAACAGATAACACGTGCCTCTTTGTTGTTGAATTGTTGTTTAATAGATCCAAGTGCATCAACACCTGCAACTACAAGGTAAAATTATCTATGCCAACTCAAGTATTAGTCCCAGTTGAGTAGTAGGCCATGCATAGTGGATCGCTTTGGAGCAGCTCTGTGGAGACCAACCCGGGGCATAGAAGGGAGACTAGGTAGAGTGATGGGGCCTTCATTGGGGGAGCAATACCATATCACGTGGGTTCATATTGGGGGATATTTATTGAGGTAAAAATGACATAATATATTGGGGGATATATAGGGGGTAGAGGGTTCTTATGTTGGTAGGTATAAAAAATGGTGCCCAAAGTTCATGAAAAAATATAATGGGGTATAAAAAATGTTAATGAAAAAATGGATACCTACAATATGTAGTGAAATTAGGGGTTTTTAAATTGGGAAGGTGTATTGGGTTCGTATTGGTAGGGGCTTAAATAATGTGAGTCTTAGAGATATTTTCCAATATTTAGTCAATTTAAGGATATTGTTTAATATGCCACGAATGCAGATAATATATCAGAGGTTCATTGAGTGAAGCCCCCATGCGTAGAGTAGATATGCGATATGCCAAGTGAAAACTAGGAATAAATATCTCTCTTTATTTAGCTTTGTTAGATATGTGACATCATATAGTAACTAGAGTGGATATGCTGGTCTAAGAGGTGAACACTTCTATGCTAGTTGTAGTTCTGGTTAATCTATGTGCTATGAACCATGAACCTCACCATGGGAAATACAAATTCAATTTACTACAACTTCCTACTCATCCAATAAGAAATCAAAGACCATAACTCCTCATAATTGACAGGGTTGTTTTTATATTAGTTCTTGTTTATTTAAGTGAACGAAAGAAAAGAAAAGAAAAGAGGACATTCTATTTTTGCATTGATATGAAAACATAAAATTGACTAAGTAACACTTTTTCATAGCTTAGACACATGTAGCAAGAAAGAGGTGAGTGTTGCAAGTGATTTGATGCACATATGACATAGTGTTTATTGAGGCTACCAGCAATCTGTTAGCACTATTGATTTGACACTGAACAATCCTCGTACTTCCTAAACATCCAATAAGAAATCAAAGACCATAACTCCTTATAATTGATAGGGCTACTTTTATATTGAGTTCTTGTTTCTTTAAGTGAAGGGGAGAAAAGAAAGAAAATAGGAGATTCTATTTTTGCATTGATATGGAAACATAAAAATGACTAAGTAATGAATTTTTATAGCTTAGAGGAACATATAGCACATGACTAAAATGAAGCAGAGTTCATCACGATTACTGTGTTACAAATTCACTTTCCGATGGCTTTGTGCATAGAAAGAAATAATTCAATGTCAGCCATAATGCTAGGACTCCTTGTACCATACATATATTATTGTGTCAAAGCCTGTGCTACAAATTGAATTTCCAATGGCTTGCACAGTACATATATTATTGTATCAAAGCCATGAAACAAGTATAAAGTCCAATGAGAAATGATCATCAATATATCCCAAATCATTAAGCTAAGACAATAAATGAATATTTATTATTTATAGCATCTAGTGATCAATGATACATCATCTACATAGCTTAGTTTGTCGAGAAGGTAAATTAGTTGGTCCATAGGATAGATAGTTACTAACTTTGCAATTGATTTTCAGTAAGCAATCATTACATGCTGAGTATCATGTCATCATGCTTATAAGATTTTGTAGATCGGATAAGAAAAATTCCAACTTACAATTGTGAAGAGATTCTGAATATCATGACATACTAAACTATAGGATCCCACCTTGCTCCTTGATCCCAGAGTTTAGATTGAGGACACAAACACCAAAAGGCTTGCAGGTTTGCGACAGATTGCAAAAGTTGCACTATAGTTACATTTGCAAAATGCCAACCTATTATATCAACTGTTCTGGGGTCTTGGCTTGATATACCATATGGGAACAAGGCTGTGAACATCAAGAAATCCTCATGACCATTTCTAGCTAGATAGGTCAGTGGTCTATGGAGCATCGTTTATGAAAGAAAATGTCGAAACAACACAATTTGAACAAATTTCATGAAAAGGAAACAAGAGAGAGTGAGCACCATGGTAGGCAGACACATAAGCTAACAAAAGTGACCAACCCTCTTTGATACTAAAGTTGCATCATTCTGTATGAAAAATGACATTTGAATTATCTAGTATGAAACTTCTTTGTACATGGAAGTCTCGAAGGTTGTATGTAACATCAGCAACGTTTCGTAGATACTTTTCATATGTCAGGTCTATTAAAGATGGACAAAGCTCTAGTAGCAAACTATTTTTCAGAATGCACTCGTATTGAACATTTGATTCTGTTTGGATAATGCACTGTAATTGTAGATATTGTTGATATGTGATTGAATGTTTACGTGTGGAACAATGGATTTTATCCCCGGAAACTGTTCCAAATGTATTTGCTAGGAAAGAGAAACTGTTGAAAATTGTAACAAAAGGATCTGAATGAATGTTTGATATTGTCAGCATTCCTTCTACTTGGTTCATGTTTTAGTATAGTTCCAGTGTTAGATATTGTAATAGAAAATTCTAGGAGGACTAAATAATTCAAAATAATTTATATTTCATGAGACATGAAATAACCTTTGTTGTCGAGACAATTAGCTTGCTTAGGTCTACAAGTACTCTGTTCGAGTTGACAACTGTTATAAAAGTGGATTTGCACATGCATAGTGATATGCGTTCTTTTCCTCTAACAACGTTTCTAAACAACACCATTGGCATTTCTTGTTTTGAAATTTGTTTTTGTATGGAATTGAAAAATGATAGAAATGTAGTAAAGAGATAAACTTGATTTTCAAAATGCACTAGAGTTAGAGGTAATTACTTTAAAATATGATTGAGTAAATGTAGAAAAGTATGTATGATTGAATTTGTACATACCATGGCTTTGTATTCTTCGGATTGGTAATCCTTGATGTCTAGCGCATATTGAGGCCCTATTTGTTTTGCAAATGTTACAAGGTTAGCCACAGTTCCTATTGCGAATGGAGTTGTTGTGTTTGTAAGCTACCTAATTGTTGTTGTTGGTACAAATTTGTACTCATTGCAGATAGCTGGGATTGTTTCTATAGTTCTTCTGTCATGTAGAACTAATATGCAAGTGCAGTCTCCATGGTCATAAATTGTTTTTGCAGAGATATTAAAATATATGATACAAATTCCCTGGCCAATGACAAGTTTGGCTTCAACATCAAAGATGAGATTGTGTGGCACATTTAATGTAATTTCCATATCCCCTTTTCTATCAACTCGATCAGCATGTAACAATTCTATTCTATGTACTTGATCAAGTATTGTTTTATATATTACAAGGATGTCACAATGAAATGTTGTTCAAACTTTGAGGCTCTTTAGTTCTTGTATCATGATCGGATTGCATTCTTGATTCTTAGCCTTTATTTTAGACTCCTCCTATTGTTTTTGGCTGCAGTGAAGCATTAAATGAATTTGACTTAGCATATTGTTTGCATTAGAAAACTTGTAAGAATAGACATAAAACTTGTTTACTTACTTTTTTTCAAGTTTCGAGGAGTTGTAGGTGTCTGCAGTAGTAATTTATTCATGTTGTCTTTTCATATTATTTACCCCTACAGGACACAAGTACACATTGTTAGATTTACAAGAAAAATATGTTGTATTCAATAGTAAATCTATTCATAATGCCATTCTATGTGTTGTTACATACCTAGATTACTTTGGTAAATGTAGATGCAAAGAAGCTAGAAAACATAGTCTTTGTTGTAATGGGATCTTTAGCAAATTGTGTATAAATTATTATGTCAATTGCACATTGATTTTTCTTGGAGAACATAGACTTTGTTCCAATTTGATGTTTAGCAGATTGTACAGAAACTAGTATGTCCATGTAACATTGATTTTTCCTTGAGAAAAAAATAGATGCAAAAAAGGTGGAAAACATAGACTTTGTTTCATGGCATGTTTAGTAGATTGCACAGAAAATTGTCGTTAGAGCTATAGTAAGGCATAAAATATGCTATGGTCAAACCAGTATGCCCATGTCACACTGATTTCACATTGTTTGATGGGCAAGGTTGTCTAGATATGGTCTATTATTGTTTTTCGATGCGAAGATAGTTTACTTGTTATTTCTTGTAAGTTTTCCATTTCCATAAATTCTACAAATATTCTGATACGAGTTTTTTGTAGTTGGATGTCAATTTTGAAGTCACTAATGACTAAGTAAACACAATTGGTATATGTAGTTTGCGATTTTTCTTCTTTAATCATTTGTATTATCGTAGATACTTGCTCAAATGGTGCTGCATATATTTTCACTAAGCAAATTGGTTGTTGAAAGTACATGTCGATTAGTGTAAGTTATGTTTTGTTCTTGAAAAATGTATTTGTTTCTTTGATGATTTTTTTTTTTGTTTATACAAGTAAGGATGCCATGTGTAGAATGTGCAATGGCAAAGTTGAATGACAAGAACTCTTTGTGTATTTGCAGAATGTGAAAATGAGTTCTTGAAAATAGAGAACCATTTTGTCCATTAAGTCTTTGTGATGGATCACATCACTAAGATGTGCAAGTAGACTACATGTGTTTAGAATTGTGATTGATAAAACATTCTTGTTATCAGATCTCTTCTTTGCGAATTCTAGTTCCCATGCACCAGTTGTTTTTAGTCGTGCCATTTCATTGACTATCTTGTTTTTCACATGGAAGTTTTGCTGCACCAATTTGCTAATCAAGTATAATGATTCGATAGTCCTACCACGTGATAGTGCAGTATAGACTACACCATGTTTTGTGACACTAGTTGGGTCAAATGCAAGCTGATCCAATGTCAGTCCTTATGTTCGGTGTATTGTTCATGCACAGTCCAATTGGATTGAAAATTGTTTTCAAATTGTGATTTTTAATTTGTTACGAGACATTACCAGTGATTTTGCAATCCAAAATATTGGTGTCCAACTTGGCAATATATTTATATCCTATAGCTGTTTGAATTTGTTTCTTTGTTGTTTCCCAATCTCTATGTCTGAAAATCCTATCCTGACAATGTGAGGTCTATTATTATTAATGAATAGGATCTAAAAACCCCTTTAGCGCCATTAACCAATCCATCATTAGTATTGTAGTTTCCTACATTTAGTTCAACCAAAATGTTTTGTTTAACTGTAATTTTTGATGGCAATGAAATTGCTCTATCAAAGGAAAAATAGCTCAATCCAGCCATATCATAGTTGTCAATTGCAGCGAGCATTATTTGTTCCCCCTCTGTTAGTGAAATAATTTTTGCATTGTGAGTATGGACATCCTTGTTTCGATAAAAAATGTATGGGAAAAGTGGGCTTAAAGGTGCGGGCCTATGACAATTGTCGTTTATGTAGGAAATATCTTGATCGGTTTTCATGTTTAATATCATCATATTAAGGACATTGATGAATAATGCGTCTTTTTGACGCATTGTTGTGTGTAATTGATAACATTTTATTTTCTCTACCCAAAAGTCATATGGAATTATGTTTTTGTTTATTTTTGGGTTTTCAAAGATTAGAGAGTCTCTTTCTGGGTTTTCCTGGTAGAGATCACCAGAGAATATTATGTCAACATTACCAAGTATGAAGTTGGTGTGTGTAAGATTTGTCGCGGTCTCTTATCAATTTTGTATAACATTGTTGCACCAATAAGTGATGCCTCATCTCTGAGAAGTAAATGTAGTTGTTGGAAATGCTTCGATAATGTGTCTAGTGTTCTTGTGAGTGTTTTATCTTCTTTTTTCATATAGGAACTATAGTACATTGCATCTACATATGAATCAAGTACAAATTGGGAGTCAGTATTTGTAATCCAAATTCATGGAATGTGTTGTTCAAAGTTTTTTGTCCAGGTGTCAGCTGGTTTTCTTTGCAATAATAGAGTTGTTTGGTTTAGCATACATTGGATAACATGCATGTATTCATTATGTACTAGTCCAAGGATATCCAAGAAGTTATCAAATGTATCATTTTCACTATATCTTGTATTGTTTATTGCCTCAAAGATTAGCTTCACATGTTCTTTTGTTTTATCGCTATCAAATTTAAGAGGCTCAAGTATTTTTGTTTCCTTCATTGGTGGTATTGGGAAATTAAATCCGCAATTAGAATTTCTATGCTTCCTACAAATTTTTGTGTGAAAATGGTGTTGTAGAGTTCTAATTTCCTTTGTAATGAGCGATGAATTATTTAACAAGTATTTGCCAATGAAATTTTCAATTTCAATGTTTGTATTTTGACCATAGATTGGTGCAGATTTTATCCAAAATAAGTTGTGTTCATGTTCACTGCCCCGATTTGAAATTTTGTTACATAGAAGTATCCATTGATCTCTCCATAATACTTGTGGTCATGAGATATCAATTGATGTAGTGCATCTCTCGTAGACCTATAGTAATGTACACAAGTAACAATGTTGTTTCTTATTAATTATCTAGGCTCATTTTCGTCTACTTCATTTGTGCTTGGTTTTCTAGTGTTTTGTTTTATGTGTCTCAATGCACTCATTAGAGGATCCCAAAGATGCTCTGCACTACTAAAGGACACAAAGAAAGTGGGTGGTTCTAGTTGTTGAATCATTTCATAGAGTTTGTTGCGCATTTATTGGTGCTAGTCAAGTGAATTGTGAATTGTTTTTAAGTCCATGTACCCAATTTCAGACTTTAAAATGTGATCTAGATTCGGTTTTGACTTAATGTCTTTCGCGACTAGTTTTTTGCCCTTTAACCAGCCTTTTCTAATTCTAATCCACATTGTATTCAATACCTTATTTATGATGATGTGAATTGCTTTATAGAAGACATTAGTTGTATGATAAGAAAAATTGTGGTTTTTATGAAGGACTTCCCACTAACAAATCTTTTGATATGTAAAGTTTTTGGAGATGTCAGTTGGGCATTTTTTGCCATAGAAAAGTGATGGGAAACTCATCTCTTCTGAGTACGTATGTTTGAAAATATTTAATGGAATGTATCCTGTAGCAAGTCCAATATTAATTTGTTTATTTACAAGGTCATGGACAATATGTGCATCAATGAATCCATGAACCAATGTTTTTGTCATTGGTTCATCATTTTCTTGGTTATCATGTTCGTTATCTTCAGCTTCCCTTGAACTTTCAAATCCTTCCAATTGGTTTTGTAGGAATGCTTCCTTCCAATTTTCATTTATGGTAGCATTCTCCAGCTTGTAAAGCATTATTTTGCACAATTGTTTTAATGCTTTCATTACTTTGTAAACTCGAACTCATCTAAATGCATAAGCACTTTTGAATCTTAAACTCTTTTTGACAACAACGACCACTATGTCAATGTCTTTTATAGTTTGAGGTAATGCATATTGAATTCTAGAAATTTTAGTGGGGACATTGATGACCCCTCCAGCTAAGCTTAGTTGCAGATTTTTATGTTGATGGCCCATTTCCTTTATTTGCAAGAAGGGCAATCTTAAAGCAACTAGTATTTCTTCTAGTTTAGTGAGTTTTGTGAGTGTCCTAGTGGAATTTTTTCTTCTTATCTATTCAAGAAATCCATATTTAGTGATTGTGTCATATTCAAATGCTTTTTTGCAATGTTTACAAATATAGGCATCTGCAATGGTAGATTTAACATTCTTGAAACTAGTTGATAGTTTCATAATCTTATTTGCTTGTGTTGTTTGATTTACTTGTTTCAGAAAGCAAATGTCTCTTTTGAAAAAAGTTCTTTCACATGATGAATAATCGAAAATAGGTGTGTCAGTTATTTGTATTCAATATTTTTGTTCAAACTTTGAAAATTGTGTTAGTTTGTTCATTGATCTTGATTGAATCAATGGATCAAATTTTCTTGATTTCTTTATTTGTCTTGAAAGATCCTTTGATGTTGTTGTGGATGCATTGTAGTCTAAATTTTCTATGACTATGTCTTGTTTCATTGTGATTTTGTTATATCCAAGGCCTACTTTTTGCCTTTTCAAGTTTTTCTAA
>APFE030078302.1:0-10479 GCA_000404065.3 Pinus taeda | reverse complement strand
CCCCCCCCCCCCCCTCTCAGTATTATTTCCAACACAATGCACAACCATAAATGTAGACAATACACCAACATACATGTGAAAAACACACAAGCATAACCATGGACCCCACACACATAAACACATATAATAAAGCATAAACATGCAAAACTTGTAACAACATGTAACAACATTCAACCATGCATACAAGAACGATACATGTGAGTGAAATATAACATGTAACTAGTCATATACTCATGATGATTCACTCCACAACAACACCATCAACTTCCACATAGCGACATCACTACTCATGATCAACACCATGCAAATGCAACAAGCACATGGCATACAAGCCTAAGAGGCACACATGCAACCAATATGAATGCATGACCAACACATAACCCAAGGGGTGAACCATGATTTGATACCAAACTATAACTTATCTAAACTTAAACAGGAACATAACAAGTTACAAATATAACCATAAATGTAGCAGAAATAACACTTCATTTCATTAATATCACAACACTAAAATATGCTTACAAACAGAATGGGAATAAACTAGCTTGGGCAATGGTAGCGTATCTCTGAGAAAATATATGGTGGATAAATGCCTCTAAACTGTGTTACAATGAAGCTCCAAGACCTATTTATTATTGAGAAATAATGGAAAACCATAAACATCCAAAAACCTAACCCTAGGAGATGAAGCACCAAAACTATGGGCCCTGTTTGGGTAAATTGATACATCAATTTCCTAGGGTTGTAACTTTGGCATATGATCTTCATTTGGCTATCATAATACCTTGTTTCAAAGATCTCAAAGAGGAGGCTGAAAAAAAACAAGTAAATTGGTTTAGGACCTTTTTGGTCTCTCCATTTTCCCTAAAAATCACAAACAAACCAACGTACCTTAGCATAATTCAGAGAGGATATCTCATGTGAAAGATCAACAAATCAGCGTAATGCATGTATAACATAGTCGCAACAACATATAGAAACATAACTCATAAACATATAACCCTGTAAACATCATTCTAGTTAGATTCCAATCACCGATGCATGACCACGTCAACACATACCATGACCTCATGCATGATGATATCAACCATACCAATGTATGTGGAGAATGCACAACCATAAATGTAGATGATACACCAGCATACATGTGAAAAACAAACAAGCATAACCATGGACCACACACGCATAAACACATATAATCAAGCATAAACATACAAAACTTGTAACAACATGTAGCGACATGTAACCAAGGATACAAGAACAATACATGTGAGTGACATATAACAACATGTAACTAGTCATATACTCATGATGATGCACTCCAAAACAACACCATCAACTTCCACATGCAACATCATTACTCATGATCAACACAACGCAAATGCAACAAGCACATGGTATACATGCCTAAGAGGCACAAATGCAAACGATATTAATGCATGACCAACACATAAACTGAGGGGTGAACCATGCTCTAATACCAAACTGTAACTTATTTGAACTTAAATAAGAATGTAACAAATTACAAATATAAGCATAAGTGCAATAGAAATAACACTTCATTTCATTAAGTTCAGAACACCGAGATATGCTTACAAACATAATGGGAATAAACTAGCTTGGGCAATGGTAGCATATCTCTGAGAAAATACACAGTGGTTACATGCCTCTAAACTGTGTTACAGTGAAGTTCCAAGACCTATTTATTATTGAAAAACAATGGAAAACCCTAAACATCCAAAAACCTAACACTAGCAGATGAATGACCAAAACTATGGGCCCTGTTTGGGTAAATTGATACATCAATTTCCTGGGGTTGTAAATTTGGCATATGATCTTCATTTGGCTATCATAATACCTTGTTTCAAAGATGTCAAAGAGGAGGCTGAAAAAAACAAGTAAATTAGTTTAGGTCTCTTCATTTTCCCTAAAAATGGAGAGACTGAAAAAGTCCTAAACCGAAAATGGAAGTTCAAGGCTCGAAAAACTGCCAAAACCAGTAAATTGTGCTACAATTAAGGAAACTAAAAGGATGAAAGAGATAGTGTTGGGGTTCCAAGTGGAATAGTAGGTGGCCACCAATATCCACCTGGGCCAGTCCTCCCCACTTGGAAGAAATGGTCTCCATTCTGTTCAGTGCCTCCATCAGATGGGGAAACTTCTATTGAACTTGGTCCATGGTGAGCCACTTGCCTTGCTGCAGGAGTTAGCTAGCATTGACCATCCAATATAGTTGGATCTTCTACTAGAAATTATTCTTGATCAATGTGCCCATGATCCAATAAGTTGTGGCCTATTCCGTGTAGTCTTGGTTTATCTATGTTGGTGTGAGTTGTTCTGCAATGTCAGATGTGTCCAACAATGGTGAAAAGTATGGTTGAAGATGGTCTACATTGAACACTAGGTGTAGACCAAGGAACAATGGAATGTTGAGCTCAAAATAATTGTCCCCTATAGCCTTGGTGATGGTGTATGGACCATATTAGAGTAGGTGAATCTTGCAATGGGATCCAATGAGGCACTCCTTCTGCAAATGTAGTCAAACTTTGTCACCCACCTGTAACTTGTATGACACCCGATTTTGATCATGGTGCTTCTTGTACTTAGCATTGGATTTGTTGAATATATCATGGACTTGTTGGCAGATGTTTTGAATGCACTCAATGAAAATGTAGAAAGTCTATAATAGGTTAACCCAATAATTCAATATAAATCAAAGCAAAATACTATAACCTACTTCTACTATCAATTTGTAGAAGTGTAAAGACCAAGTTGAACAATATAACCAAAAGAATAAGAATCAATGCCATATTACACATGAAAATACTTTGGGGAAATCCTCAGATAAAAACCCCACACTATTGTATTATCATACATGGTGGAAATACATAGGAATTATATAAATCCTTAGCTCTCACAGCTAGCCAGCTCTCAGTACAATACTCACATATGCCCACAGGCAATCTTGGCTTCTCTCTAGCTTTCCTCTCTGCCCTCCAAGCTCCTATTTCTTTGTGTTGTTCCTTGTGGATGATTAGCCTTCCAAAATTGTGCAATCCTCAAGGATGAATCCTTGACTACATGCATGAGTTTTCTCCATGAGAAAACACATGCAACTGATAGTACATTGTCCTTGAACATTAGTCTCAACTAGGTCTTTCTCAAAATAGACATGCATGAGTTTCTGATGAGGGAATCTTCAGTTAACTGGAGTAGCACTAGTTGAGTGCATTAATGCATCAACTGATTGTTAACTCATTATTAGTTCCTCAAACAATTTGGAACTAATTTAACTGGACTTAACTTAGTAAACCGAGTTAACTAATTAAAACTCAAATATAACTCAATCTTATCTCCTTAATTTAAGGGATAACTCTTGCATGACTTCAGAAAGACTTCTAACTTGAATTTCTCCAACTAATTAATTTAAAATAAATTAATTAATTATTTCCAAGTAGTTGTCAAGACTAAATTTGATTTGTATTCACAATTTAATTCAAGGACAAATTAAACTGGAATATTATTGTTCCCATATTTCAATACTCCCTCTCAACAATAAAGGGATTATCTTCCACCCCGATCCTATCTATGGAACTCAAATTTACACTTTGGCAATGCCTCTGTCAAAATGTTAGCATCTTTCTCCTCTGTCGAAATATATTGCAGCAACATGATCCTCCTGGCTACACAGTCTTTGAGATAATGATACCAGATGTCGATGTGCTTGGACCTATCATGAAATATGGGATTCTTAGAGAGTTTGATACAACTTTGATTATCAAAATAGATCACAGTTGGATCCATCCTCTGATCAAACAAACCAACTAGGATTTTCCGCATCTAAATGGCCTCACATGGTGCCTGACTTGCAGCCATGTATTCTACCTCTATCAAGTTGAGTGCAACCGACCTTTGTTTCTTTTTGTACCAAGAAACTACTGCTAACCCAAGATTGAAAATCCCTCTTGATGTGCTTTTCCAATCTAATGGACTCCCCGCCTAATCTGCATCAGCGAAGCCCTATAGCTTCACACCCTCGACCTGTGAAAAGCCACAGGAAACAAATCCTACCTTATGCTTCTCCACGCTACCATCAGCAACTTGCTTTACCTTGTAAAGCCAACGAGAACTCACAACTGACTTGTGCTTCGGTCTCGAAATCACATCCCAAACACTTCATGAACTATGGAGTCATACTCCTCCATCATAGCATCAACCCAAAACAACTATTGCACTGCTTCCTTAAAGGGTGATGGCTTGGTCAAACACATTCCCTAGCAAGGGCCATGTATCGAGTGTACCTCTCAAGTGACCCACATTCTCTCTCGCATCCTCCAATAATATGTCAGCTTCTCTTGTGTGCTTTTGTCCATCTCTCGAAGACTCTGCTTGACTGGATGTCTCCACTCTTGGAACCTCTGCATGTGGCTACTTGACATTAGTCTGAAGCTCCTCCTCCTTAGGAACCAACAGTTCCTCCATAGCCTGTTGTTGGAGCTCCCTCTCAAGGGAAACTCGCATGGCCTTCTGCTCATCAAACCTGAGATCTCTGTGAACCACTATCCTCTGACTGGAAGGAAATTATGCCTAATAGTTGTGAGGTGTATTATTGTACACCAAAAATATCCACAACTCCACTATCGACTCAAGATTTTTCCGTGCATCCTTTGTCACATGGCAATATACAGATGAGCCAAAGATCCTGAAGTGACCCACATCTGGTCTCTTACTAGAGAAAGCTTCCACTGGTGTCTTCATCCCAAGTATGTGACGCAGGCTTCTATTTTGCAAATAGACCACTGTATTGCATGCCTCGGCCCACAAGTGAAGTGGTAGGCCTTGGTCATGCAACATTTCCCGTGCTGCCCCTACAATAGTTATGTTCTTCCTCTCGGCCACCCCATTCTGTTGTGGGTTATGAGGTACTGTCAACTCTCGTTTAATTCCTTCTACTACAAAGAAGTCCTTAAACTCTTGAGAGACATGTTCTCCACTAGTTTTGCTTCTCAAGGTCTTGATCTTCTTCTTCCCTGACTCTTTCTAGACCAAAGCTTTGAACTCACAAAACTTTGTGAAAGTTTGGTCTTTCTTCTACATGAAATAAATCAAACATTTATGAGAATAGTCATCAATGAAAATCACATAATACCTTTTCTTTGTTGTGGATGCGTCAAGAATGGTCCACACAAATCGGTATGAACTCACTCTAAGATAACCTCTGCTCGACTATCTCGATCATGAAAATAATACTTTGTGTACTTTCCCAAGGTACAACCTTTGCATGTGTCAAATTTCTCATGTTTACCTTTGGGAAGTCCTGTAGATATCTGTTGCATTATCTTCAAAGCCCCATGATGCAAATGGCCCAACTACATGTGTCACAACTCACCAATGTCTTGGCTTTGTAGCAATTTTGCTTTTGCAGTCAATGTTGGACAATCATCTACCTCTAGTTTATAGAGATTCTTCACCCAAACCCCTATCCTCTTGGTCTGACCCATGGCTATGTGTCTTAGGAATGCCTTTCCTTTACTAAAGACAACATCGTAGCCTTTGTACTCCAACATCGTGACCGATACCAATTTATTCTTCAATCCATGCACATACATCACATATGTCAAGGTGAGAGGAGCTCCATGCTCCCTCTAAAAAAGCAACCATGCCCACTCCTAAAACACTATACCTTCCATCGTCACCCATCTCTATGTGCATCTTAATGTCTTTCTCCTCCAAGGCACTGAATAATTTTTTATCACCGGTCATGTGGAATGAGGTTCCACTGTCAAGATACTAGACACAACCCATCATCGATGACACCATCCATGCGATGAGGGTAAAGTCCATTTCGAACTGAAAGGCTAATGCCTCACCTTCCAATCCTTCTAAGGATCCCTTCTTGGACTTCTTTGATGGGAAATTAGTCACATAATGTCCCATCTTGTGACAATTAAAGCATCTTACTATAGACATGTCACCCTTCTTCCCTCCATGAGAAGAATTCGATTTGAAATGGGAAGCCTTCCCCTTCCCTTTCCTTGCCTTACTTACTAAGGCCAGATTTTCTTCATCATCATTCTTGGTGAAGAACCAAATCGTATGCTCCTCTTGATATCCTCCTACATAAGTTCCAACCACAGTCATTCCTACTCTGGCAATTTCTCCCTTCCATTCACAGATTCCAGGTAGCTATTCCAACTCTTTGGAAGGCTAAGGAGAGCGAGGCTCACCATATCATTATCTGCAGTAGTTATTCCCACACTTCCAAGCTCATCTCTGCAAGTGGTGAGATTGTTGAGATATGTGGAAATAGTATCGCCCTTCTCCATATTGATTCTATGAAGCTTATCCTTGAACGCCAATTTCCTCTAGTTGCTACTATTCTGGTAGAGGTCCTTCAATGTCTTCCACATTGAAAATAAAGTATCCTTCCCATGGAGACTCGAGACAATATGGTCTCAAACTCCTTCAAGGATGATCTGTCTTGCCTTCACCACACACTTCTTCCCCTCAGCAAACTCTTGTGCATTAGTTGAAGCTATCTTTGGGACATTGTTCTTGAAATCCCAGCCCTACCTAAAAGGGGTTGTGGCCCATTGAGTTGTGGAGAGCTCTGTTGTAGTTGTGCTAGACATAGGGGAGGCTTTCATCCATGTGCATGGATTATTTGAGTTGTACATGCACATAATGTGTATGATCATCCTATTGACGACTTGTGTTTGGCCATTAGTTTGGGGATGGAAAGACATGGACTTAGTGAGTTCGGTATCCAACATCGACCAAAGACTTGACCAAAATTCACTTAGGAATCTTCTCTCTTGATCAGAGACAATAGACTGTGGGATCCCAAAGTGTACCCACACTCGCTTAAAGAAGAGCTTAGTAGTGGCCTCTTCTACAATACTCTTCTTGTAGACTGCTATAATGACTATATTAAAGAATCGGTTGACGACAATGAAAACACAATCGTTGTCGAGCTTGATAGAAGGAAGGCCCGACATGTAATCCATGGAGATGGATTCCCAAGGTTGACTAGGAGTAGGAAGAGGAGTATATAGGCCTTACTTATTCATGGTTGGTTTGGCTAGGGTGCAGGCAATGCAAGATTTAATGTACCTCTCAACAACTCGATGAAGGTTTGGCCAATAAAAATACTTATGTAGTACTGTTACACAACATTTTGTCATTGTCCCTGTACTCCTCATTCCTTGATCCTGGAGGACCTCTATAGTCAGCTTTCCCTTCATGAAGAAACTCCCATTATCTCCCTCTTCATGAGAAAAACAATTCCATTTTGCATCATTTCCCAAAAATATTATGTTTTTCCCAATTTACAAAACCGAAGCTAATGATCCTTGTTCTCCTTGCATCAATATGTAGGGATTAACATTGTCCCTAGTCTCGGTCGGGGTGACTAAGCTTTTTTCCAGTCACACTGATCCTCTTTTGGAAATATTTTTAAATAAGGAGTCGAAGCTTCAAGCTCTAGAAGCTTCATTATGGAAGTCTAGTGAATGGTTGGGCTGGATGGAGTCAAGGATGTCAGTTTGGGCTACTTCCCCCTATAAGAATGGAATTACCTCAAGAGATAAGACCTTCTCCGGTGAGAAGAGGAACCATCTCCCATCCATTCATGTTATATAAACCTCCCTTTTCCCCAGGCACAAGCCAGTGTTAATGTGGGTGTGCTAGTGCTAGTTAAGTTTGGAGTGATCAACAAGTTATCCATAGTTGTATCTCTCTAGTAGTGTGCGAGGGAGAAGTGTGAATTTGTTTTAGTGTGAAGACTAAAGGGAAGAGCCTTAAAACTATCATTGTTGAGGCCATCATAGAATGCTAACGAAAGTGTGTGGAACAAGGAAACTTTTAAGGATGGAAATTTTTCTTGAAGTTAAAAAACATTGGTGAATCTCACCAATCCCTAATATGCAAACTATAAAATGTTTATTGATTTATTTGTAAAATTATTCAAATTTATAATGATTTTATATATAGTCTCTATATAATGTTGGCGATTTTAAGGTAAAATAATTTTATATTCTAAAATTTGGGTGAATCATATTTTATAAAATTTTGAAATTAGCGAATCTTTTTTGTGGAAAATCATGGAAAATTAGCCCATTGGGCAAACATTAGCCCCTAAAATTTTACATGGTGTGGAAACCTGGTTTTGTTGGAGGAGAACAGAAACTTCAAGACAATGGTTGTAATCTCTTCTTCATTTAATATATATGCAACTATCGATTGATTTCCTACATAATGTGTCATCTCACACGTTTATGTCTTAATGCTTCTTGACTTGTTAAGTAGGTTGAATTACAATTTGTCTATTATCACGGTTGTTGTTTGTTGTTGTTTACTTGTTTCAGGTGTTCAAAGAAGGAAACAAGAGATAGTTGGAGCGAGAAAGCAAGGTCATCACCAAACGGGATAAGCATACTAAGAGGTAGGCCCTCTTAATTGGTTCTAACCTAAGGAAATCTTCCATAAAATGTCTCAGTTTTGGCTGGACGAGTTGTCAGGTCAGTGGAATTTTTTGTGTACACACTTATAATTGTACTTCACCACAAATTGGCGACCGTACTAGGGATCCAATCCTTCTATTTGTTTGCTTGGAATTTCATGGTTTTGTGTGAACTTTTCCAGTTTCGCCATTTCCCTTTAGTTCTGTTTGCTTTGCTTTGCTTACTACTCTTGGTTTGAAAATCATAGCAGCAATTCTGGTAAAACAATTTGAATTTTTTTTTTTTCTTTGTATTCTCACTCAGTGTGCTTATTTCACTAACCATCGCATCGATCAGCATGATATGCTAAGAAAAATTCACGTCGACCCCCTTCTAGTGCTTGTTGTCAGTTAGACAGTTGTTATGATGCCTGTAAGTGAATATTAGGGTTCACCCTAGATCTTGGCCAGCGTGTTTTTCTCTCATGATTTCTACCCTGTAAACTATTTAGACTGTCCTTTCCCTGACTAGAAATTTTCTTTTCATTTCATTTATTTGCTTGTTGATTTGCCATCTTTTCACTTGATTTCTTGGGTCACTAGATCGTTAGTGGCATTAGGGCATCTAGGTTGTCATCCATTCAGCTAATTGTGAACTCAGTGAGTCAAGTTGTTGGTGCATTTTCTCCTTGCATTTCGTTTATGGTCCTTCTACGACTTTTACCTCCATTACACAAGTTTGAAAAGTTTTTGTTCGCTTGTGAAAACGTCTCTTTTCCGGCATAGATCACATTTCTTGTCTTGTTTTTGGTAAATTCGTTGTGTCATTAGTTTGAAAGAGATTCTCTTTTTGTGATTTTCATTTTCTTGAGAATCAATTTCCTTGAAACTTTTTCATTGAAGTGTTTAATGAGAAATTCATTTTTTCATTTCATGAAAAGTACAAAATTCTACTTTGTTGCATCAATATGTTACGGTAGTTAGCATCATTGAAGACTACGATTCCATTGGAATTTGAAAAGAAAAAGAATTCTCTTTTCTCTTGAAAGGACTGTTCGAGTGTACTTGTTAGGAAATTAGGAATTGGAATGTTTTTTTCCTTAGTTTATTTTCTCGAATAGTGAAGTAGTGAAAAATCCTTTTGTTTTCGATTGCTTGGTTGTTTGCATTCGATTGTGCTTCCTACCCTTTCTAGTGTAGACAATTCATCGAAATGAAAGGTTCTTGTCTCATTTAGCTGCATTTAGGGCTTTTCAAGTCGCATCACTAAGGCCTGAAAACTGAGACATGATTCAAGATCAACTGTTAAAATTTATTAAATTAACCTAAGGAAGCATTGAAACTTAACGCTCACATTTAGTGGTCTAGGCTAGAGATGTGTTCCGGCATCTTTAAACCTAGCAGCTATTGTTTTCTTCGACACTAGATAGCACTAGTACAAACTTGTACTCCCCGTACCGTCGCGTATATAAAGGCAGACTCCACTAGGTTTGAAATCATTTATCCATAGGAAGCCTAGTTTGCCACCTTGTACATGTGATACACCGAATACAGCATTCGAGGGGAGATTGCCTGACCATACTTCTCGATTCACTGGGAGGTATTCTGTAGTTCGACTCTTTAAATTTGAAAAGCTCATCGAGCACTTGTCCTTTCAAGCTTGTTAATTCCGAAAGTGACTAGAGTCACCTTTCGCCCTTTTCTCCACTCTTAAAATATGAAAGGGAAAGTTTTTTTTTTTTTCTCAGTGTCTTAAAATTAACTACCCACGAAATATTCTTGGTTAAAGTTATCTCCCTTAGTGATTATTTAGGGTCGATTCCAATGGCAACATTTCTAGAATCTACCAATCAATGGTTTCCCCCGGATTGAAATCCTGGTCTTTTTCCTTAATTTGGAAATGTTGGTGCTTCTTATATGGCAATGTTGTCCCTTCCTGTGTTAACCATTAGTCTACCTGTCTAGTTGTTTTCAACCTCGATTGTCCCGAGTGTCCCGACTCCTATAAAAAACATCCCCTTCATTTGAATCATGTCACG
>APFE030078298.1:0-23123 GCA_000404065.3 Pinus taeda | reverse complement strand
CACTAACAAGGCAAACAATTACATAGCATCTGAATATTCATTATAAAACAAAATATATCTATCATACTGACCAAGGAATGTACGAAATAATTCATTAACAAATCATTGAGAAGAATGGACTTATTTGTATTAAATAATCAAGGAACCATTACAACCTGAGCCTTGGTGTTGTGCAAGCTCCTCCCAGGGTCCAGCAAGTGATTTCCTCTACTTTGACAAGCTCACCCACTCCCACTATGGCAACAAGGAAGGATGGTGATCTCTCCTCACAAGTCAACAAATGGAAGTCTTAATTCCAGCAGCATTTACCCTATAGAATGTTCAGCTTTCCACCTCCCCTCCTTTGGCCCAATGCCTGTATTTATAGTATTCTAGAAGAGGTTATTCAGTTCCAACATCAATGGGATACTCCCTCTTTTGGATGGGGTAGCTCCTCTCTTGATGGGATAAGCTCCTCTATCATAGGGGTGCATGAACCATCTGGAGGCGCTCAATACACGTCAAAAACTCTTCTAGAAGGTTCTAGAAGTGACCACAAGTAACTTTTTAAAGATGAAACTTGCGCCTTTTGACCTTTACAGGGGTACGCACCCAAGCTTTAGCATACAGAGCGTATAAATACGCAGGTAAAGTGTATTTGGGGTGCGTACACACAGGCAAGGTAGAGAGAACCTGCGTACCCAGAGATAAACATGTTTTCAAGTGACTTTCTCCCTTTTGAAGTTTTGACATGAAGAGCAGAGGTATGGGGCTTGACAAAGAGGACAATATGGCTATTGATGGGGCCATATAACTGCAGATAGTCAAGGTGACAAATTTCAGTGTAACAAGAGTAACCAAGGAGAATGCCTTCATCTGCTCTAGGTTCAAACTTGCCAAGGTTTTCATCAGTCTTTTTGATGTAGCATTTGCTTCCAAAAATTTTGAAGTATTTTACTGTGGGAGTCTTACCATACCAAAGTTCATGAGGAGTCTGAGTGTTGTTTACCCGAACGTTTGTGTTGTTGAGAATAGTAACTGCAGCAAATGCGGCTTCACCCTAGAAGGTTGCGGGAGTTCCAGACTCATCAAGCATAACACGAGCCATTTGTTGAACTATTCTGTTCACCCTTTCCACTACTCCATTTTGCTGAGGGGTCCTTGCAGTAGATAATTCCCTTCTTATTCCATGTTCTTCACAAAAATCGAAAAATTCATCTGAGGTAAATTCCCCTCCTTGATCAGACCTGAGGCATTTGATTCTCTGATCTGACTCATTTTCAACCAAGGCTTTGAATGCTTTGAACTTTTCGAAAGCTTTGTCTTTATGCTTTATAAGTCCTATCCAGCACATCCTATAAAAGTCGTCAATGAACAATATAAAATATTCTTCTCCTCGAGGTGACCTTTTCCTAGATGGACCACATACATCAGTATGGACAAGTTCAAGTGCCCTGCTAGCTGATCCTTCCTTCTCAAGAAAATTAGTTCTGGTTTTCTTACCAAACTGACATGATTTGCATATTGTATTGTCTGGAATTCTGATGTCAGGGAGATCATGAACCGCGTGATATTTGCATGCTTTCCTTATCCAAGAGAAACTTAGATGCCCCAATCTTCTATGCCATAGCCAATGTTCATCATTCTTGCTTAGATAGCATTGTTGTTTTCCTCCCTTGAGTATGTATAAATTATTTGGAGTTCTTATGCCTTCGATCATTGTTTATCCTGTATCAAGCTCACGAATGATGCATCCATTTGATCGAAATATTACTTCATTTCCTTGATCACACATTTGACTGACACTCAATAGATTATGCTTTAAGCCATCAACATACATAACATTTCCAGCCTTTACCTTTTTTTTTAAAGAACAGAACCTTTACCTTTTATGAGTGCAGGGGTGTCATTTCCAAATGAGACCTTCTTTTCCTTTTCTAAGGCACTATATGACTGAAGTTTTTCTTTATCACCTATCATATGTTTCGAGCATCCACTGTCGATGTACCACTGATTTTCCTGTCCTTCCACATATAAGGCCATCCCACATCTTTTTGGTTGTGATTCTTTCTTTCTCCATGTTTTAGGATTCAATGAAACTTGCTCCTTCTGAGTTGTTTGATGAAACCTACTCTCGCATTCAGAATCTTCATGACCGAAGTTGTTACAAATAGAACATTCTACTTCATTCTCAAGAGCAGAAAAGTTGTTGTAGGTTCTTTTCATGATCCCAGTCATACTCCTTTGTTTTTGAGCTTCTCTAGTCATGATGGTCTTGTAGGCAACACATTGAGCAGCTTTGTGACCAAAGTTATGACAAGAGAAACATTGGCCTTTGAAGAAATTTCTACGATTATCAAACCTACCAACCAAATGATTGTAGTTTCCATTGACATTCATTCTTGAGGCAAATTGAGAATGATTTACCTGTGGTAGGTTGAAGCTTCTGTTCATCCTTGAAGTAGATTGCCCCTAATTTGCTTGGTAATCTTTGTTCATTCTTGAAGCAAATTGTCCCTGATTTACTTGGTGATCTGCATTATGCTTTTGTTGTCAATTGTCAACTTGTTCACTTTTTCTTGCTGCATCAAGATAACTTTTGGAGGTGGATGGCTTCTGTGCCTAAGATGCTTCTTTAGTATATCCAAGACCTGTCTTGATTAGAGGAGAACGCTGCACTTTGATGATCTCATCTAAAGTTTCAGATCCTTTAGCAAATCTAAGATTAAGAGCTTTTGATTTCTCAATATCTTTTCTAAGTCCCACAAGTTCACATTATAACTTTTCATTGTGTTTTTCTCTTTTAGAAAGTTGGAATGTAAGAGTATGTATAATAATATTCTTTTCCTACACACAAATTTTGAGTTTAGAAATTTCTTCATAGAGACCTTCTTCATCTATATCATCCAAGAAATCATCATCTTCAAAAGCCATCAAAAGTCTATAATCATTACGTTGTTCATCTTCATCACTATTTGAATATCCATCACTGTCTTCATGTGTATAATAGCTCTTCTTACTTACATTCTGTTTTCTATTCCATCTAACTGGTTCCTTACCTTTGTAAAGTTTATCTTTATTAGGACACTTGGCAGCATAATGACCGACTCTTCCACAAGCAAAGCATTTGAAAGGCATCTTACCTCTGAATCTTCCAGTTCCCCATTGAAGGTTCTTGACAAAATTTGATTCTTCCTCTTCTTCTGACAAATGTCCTGACTCATTGTAATCTCCTTTTCCTGAGGCTTTGAATGCAACTTCTCTCCTGTCTGATGGTCCCCCTTTTCTCATTTCATAAGCAGTTAGGATTTCGTGCAGCTGTGACATGGTAATGCTCTCTAGATTTTGTTTTTCTTATATGGCAAAAACTTTTGAATCAAACTTAAGAGACAAAGATCTTAGAACATTTTCAACTAAAACAAATTCTTTTATTTCTTCACCCAAGTTGTTCATAAAATTAACAATCTCATCTATACGTAGGAAATAGTTAGCCACGCTTTCATCATTGTGCATTCTGAGATTTTCATATTGAATTCTGAGAGTTTGTAGTTTTGCTTGTTTTACTTGTTCATCTCCTTCATAGCTCAGAATGATCTTGTCCCAGATTTCTTTTTCGGTTTTTTGTTGCATAACCTTGACGAATTCTGATTGAGATAGACTCCCTAATAGAGTATTGATAGCCTTTGCGTTTGTTTCATATTGCTTCTTACCAGCCATATCTGTAGGAGTTGCTGATGGAAATGTGTATCCTATTTCCACAATATCACAAACTTCTGTACCAAGAGATTGAAGATAGGTAGTGATTCTTACCTTCCAATAGGAGAAGTTGCTCCCATCAAAAATTGGTGGCCTGATTGATGCTTCTTTTTCATGGTTGCTCATGATGATAGATCTTCCTTCAAGTGATCAAGCTTCTTCTAAAGGACTTGCTCTCATACCAATTGTTGGAAATAATACTGAGAGGGGGGGGGGGGGGGGTGAATCAGTATTATCTAATCAATATAACTTTTTCATTTCCATATTCAGATTCATATACGCTACTTCAGTTAAGATAAACCATGTGTATACGCAACTATGTATAATGAAACCAGCGTATATTCAGTATACTTATAAATCAGTTAGTTGCTTCTTAATGAGTGCATCAGAACATTATTAACCATATGATCAGTAAACAGGAGCAGTAAAGCAGAGCAAATCATCACACATAATCAACACACACGAACACCAAGATGTAAGGTGGAAACCCAATGTGGGTGAAAACCACCTGCTGCAATTTGTCTCTATCTTATTTTAATTAGAAACTTCTTTTTACAATGATTTTGTACTGGTGCAGTCTTATACTAGTACATAGGCTGCTACCTACAGAAGGCTACAACCTTCTCTCATTCTCCAGCTTCTCCTAGAAGGGAGCTACAACCCCCTTAGCTCTTGTACAACTGAGGTACTAGTACGTAAGTGCTGACCTACAGAAGGCTACAACCTTCTCTTTTCTTCCAGGGACCAAGTTTCATAAATTTTCAGGCTGGATCCATGAGTATCAATCAAACATCAAGTATATCTGCATCAACCAATCTCCTTTGTACAAACAAATACTGAATCAACCAATAACTTCTTAGAATGTTGTAACTAGAAAACAGTACCAGTAACCAGACACCAATTCTGAACCTAGAACACTGCAGCAATAAATAGAAGCAGCTAAAACATATTTCAAGAGACGTACGCTACTTCACTATGTAAAAACTTGCATACATACGCAGTTGTATCAAAGCCAACCAGTGTATACACTATCTTCACTTGCTTAACCTGCGTGTATACGCGCCTCTATTGTGCCGAACCTGCATACAGATCTATAAAAGATAATTTACCCTTTTTACTTATTCAGACATCAGTTATATCCAAATTATCATATTTATAGATCAAATCATGTGCCAAATATAACAGATAAAAATTACACAAAGATACTTCTCTTCAAGCCTTAAGATCTTGACCCATCAATAGAACTTATCCTTCTCCTTGTGCTCAGGTTCCTCCTTGATTCAGATCTAGTTATGCATCATAACCCAATGACCAATATTCTAGATCTTGCTCCTCATAAGATCTTCAATGCTTAATTCAATACCCTTACCAAATGATCTCCTTCCCTTTTTATAGTCTTAGGCCTTACTCAAACCATGGTCCAAAACCATTGAGAACCAATACTAGGGACCTAATACCTGGGTTCAACACTTTGGATGCAATACCAAGGACCAAAACCATAGGTTCAAATATATTGAACTAAATACCATGGACCAAACATAAGTTTTCCCACATGTACATTCTTTTCTTTGCATGAAAGTGCATGCATACGTATACGCGCCCTTTGGTCGGTAATCCCAGGTGTATATGCGCCCTTTGGTAAGAGGAACCTGCGTATACCTCATTTTCTTTCATTCTGAGAGCCTAACTGTGATTTTCCCTTTGAGTGAGTTGCCATCAAGGACAACACTTGTGCCATAGTGCCAAACTTGTGTCATAATTCCAACACTGTGTGCCACAATCCAAGGACTAAAATTTCCTTTTCTATGCAAGAATTAGAGACCCAGAAAGCCCTAGATTAGTGTGAGCTTCAACCCTGAGATTTCAGACCCTTGTGTGAACTTTCCTCTGACAGACCTGTGCGAACCAAGACAATAAGAGAAGAGAAGATGGATTGATCAATGTGTCCAAATGAGCTTGAGGTATCTTCTATTTATAGACTTTCATGAGGGTCTACTTGGTGTTGAGGCCGACCTGTCCAATTTAAAATGTGCTTAGGGCTGACCTAACCCAATATAGATGAGTGAATAAATAAATTCAAAAACCAACTTTCGCTTGTCCAAATAAGGTGATATTTAGGTAGATTTTGGTCCTCTTAAAAAGAGGAATCTAATGCAATAATGATCTCGGTCATATGAGTTGTCCAAGGTGGAATTTGACCGCAATTGCAAAAATTAACATGTATCCCTAGGTGATCCAAGAAATAGTTAATGATTGACTAAGTCCATGATTGGAGGAGTTGCATGTCCTATATTTTATGCTAAGGATTGTCTAAGTATGGGCACAAAGCTTATTTAAGTGCATGATGAATTGAGTAAGCATGACACTTGCACAAAAGTTTAACAAGTCTAGGGACACATTGGTAACACATAAGTCCCAAGTGTGGGCACACTAATAAGCTACACAAGTCTCAAGCAACCAAAGTAAGGTGTATATGTTGAGGCGAACTAAAATGAATTGGATTCATAATGTCATAATGCATCTTACTTATTTGTCTCACCTTCATCAAACATGTACAATATTGTATTGATAAGATATGGATTATCAATACGTCAAAAACCAAGATGATAAGTTTATTCCCTTGACATGTATGGTTATATGTGTATTTCCTTTGGGTTGTTTGTCATTCATTTTCCTCGTCTTTGTTTTCCATGTCTATGTCCCCTCTTATGACACTGAGCAAGCAACTAATAATGAAGGGGAAAATGAAAAATCATAACTCCTTAGAAGAGGCACAAGTAGATGTGGAATGCCTTCCCAATATTGATGATGATTTATGCATCAACCACTCAATTTCATAAACCTCATATTAACATATATATCTATTTGGTATGTATGTATATGGAGGACTCATACTTACCAAATATGTGTATGTATATGTAAATATTTGTGGATGCTAGGAGTATTTATGGGTCTATATTGTGGTTTACTATGAGCATTGGTCAACTTTATTGATTGATAGCTATAAAAGGACTAGGAATAAGTTAAACTATTGGAAATCAAATAACTATTGAGAGGGGGGGTGAATAAATAATGTCATGGTTTATAAAATTTTAAAATTTTTTCACTAAAATGCTAATTATGGTCAATATCCCAACACATCAAAGCATATCTAAATATGTAAAATCAAGAAAAAAAGTAACACATAAACATCATCGAGATAAACGTGCATATGAAGCCACAAGGATTTATGGTGAAACCCCGAAGGGACAAAAACCACCCTACTTCTGTTGCGTTGCTCTAAATTTTCTATTATTTCTCAAGAAAATATTGACATAGATCAACCGACCACTACCAACTAGGATACACAACCCCAACTACATTTTGTTGGCCACCACTAGCTAGAAGGCCCCAACCTCCCCAACCTCTATACGGACCTCATTTCAAAATTTTCATATTGTGCCCAAGATGATCTCCTCAACACGCACATAACAAAAACATCTCAATTTTGCAAATCTATCTGTGACACTTTGTTGATCAATGCTACAAGTATACATGAGACATCATTATGGACATAGCTCTCTCTCTCTCACACTAACTTCCAATACAATCATAATACATTTATAATATTTCTTATAATCACAATGGACCAAATAAAAATCATTAATTACCTTCCATACCTCATGATGGCCATATCAAATAAAATAAATTATTTAACCATTTAAGCTCTAACACCAAATATCATGGGAAAAACCCTTGGTAATTTCTCATGGTTTTTCCTTTCTGCTCTTCAACACTAAACACTACATAACCAAATATCTACAACCAATTGAGCATATGCATAACCAAACATCTGCAACCAATCAAAGACATGCTACAAGGTTAACATCAATGTCAACCAAACATTGTCGGTGCTAAAAAAAATTATTGTTTACCTTCTAGGTATGAGGTTGGTGGTACACATTTGTATGGGAAAATAGAATGCATAGACTCTCATTGCCTCTAATAGCAGATCTTTGTACTTTTTTTGCATTTTATTGCCTGGACTATAATTTAAGGGAAAGGATAAATATAGCTACCTCAAGCAAAATTTGTGTGGGTTTTACGCTTGGGTGCAAATAGATATAAATAAGTTTATTTTGGTGCTATTCTAACCATATGAATTGGATTTATCTATGATTGTGGAACATTGACCTATAAAACTAATTAAGGGTGCATCCTTGATAGGGAAATCACATGATGTATGATCGAGTGATAAACAATGTGTAACTTGTGTAACTTGGAGGAACTTTGAAGGTCTTTAACAATAGGCATCATGGTCAATAGTTTAATTCAACAACCCCCTATAATATCTCATGCATGCATTTTTAATTCTTTTTTGGGTGCCTTATTCCTTGAACCATGCCATGGACAAGGTCGATTATCTTTTTGTTTCCTATGCATTAAAGGTGGACTTGGTTAGGTAGTAAAGATGATTCGATATATTTCTCTTGATATCAAATTCTGTATGTACATGCTTTTGATTTCGTGAGCCTTTTCAAGTGATTAAGGTCAAGTACATGTTCCTATACAATTTTGGTGGAATAGAGATCACTCACAATTTCTTAGTCAAACAAACCTGGACATGTCTTATCCAATAAAACACAATCGATATGAAAAGTTGTTGAATATGTCTTTATAAATATTCTAGTGGTGCATAATCAATTTGTTAGATTTACTTTTGTTATTCAATAAATTGTATTAAGGGTGAAATATAAGAAGTAACAAATGTGTCCACACAAGGGTATTTATTAATTAGATATGATGCATTGACTAAAAGTGGGACATTAAATATTACTATTATGTTTTATAGTTAAAATTTTATTGAGATGTATTTTATTAAAATTTTTACTAAACATACATAAGGTCTTTTAACATATTAATTCATAGATATAAGGTTGAGGTGAAGGTGTGAATATGTGAACGCATGTATACCTTCAACCCTTTGGAGAGTGGGTTGTGGAGAGTGAAAGTGTGTATTTGGGAAAGTGTTTCTTATATATAAGTTCCAAGGTGAAAGTAGAATTTTGTGAATACGAATGCACACTTTCACTCATGAACACTTTCACATAGTTTGAAAATGACTTCAAGGGAGAATGTGCTTTTGACCTTTTGATATAAGGGTATTATTAGATGTATCGTGTTTCCTAATAATTATTTATTTGACTTAAATTAAAACCATTTATTAGTTCTTATGGGTAGCCTAGTTGGTTGAAGCCCCCATGCCAAGTCATTGGCCCTCTTTCATGAGGTGCAAGTTCAATTCTCCTTGGGTCCATCAGGGTCAGGATTCCTGTGGTAAAGTCGAATGGGTGGGAGTTTAGCCCATATATTAGTGTTATGAGGATTAAAAAAAAACCATTCATCATGACCTTTTGAAAAATAATTCAAACCCAGATAATATAATTTTTTTAGGAAGATTCTGTTAAATTATAATATTAAATTTTGAAAGCTAACAAGTGGATTATATGAATATATAGGAAAGTTGTGAATAAAATGCTTAATGAATATGCCATGATAGGTTCTATTCATTTCGTGCGTTTTTTTTTTCTAATGTTTTTGTTGATATATATTTGTGGGAGTAGTGAACCCAAATTTCATAATAACATGCAATAATTTCCACTTTAATATTGATCCAAAAACTGTCGTGGGTATTCCATTGGATAGTTTTTCACAACAGATTTGATAATATTATATTAAAAATATGAGATTATACACTATTACAGTTTTATTGAACTTTAAGCTCTGTAGATTTAATTGTAATTAGTGCATGCATGTGAATGGAAATTATGTAGAAAAAGTAGAGAACGAAAAATTAAGATCACACACACACACATACGACACAACATATTCTCTCTGGGAAACCTTTTCGGGAGAAAAGCCAACTCGAAGGTGAGGTCGCTTCACTCTCCTTTTCTGTTTGGAAATATGGCTGTAGGGGAAAAGAAGTAATGCATATGACCTGTGGGCTACTACAGATCACAAATCCTCTCAATTTTCTCCAATCTCTCCTAGATATATTTGCTCATCCATGGAACAAAATTGTCTCAAAAGAATGGAATGCCTCTTACTTCTAGTGTTCCAGTTATAACACATCCCAATAGCCCACTAGTGGTTAATTTTGACTACATCAACTCTTAACTAGAGTTACAATATAGTCTCTTCTAGAGTCTTTTACATCATAATCATGTTCCTAGCCCCCTTTTCATGAATAATGGGGGTTGATGCGACATCCTCCCAAGCTATAGGTGTGAAAACAAGAAGATCGACTTCTGAGTGGCATAAATTTGCATACAGACTTCGATTGATGTGATGCTTGCGTCATTGGAAAGATATCGTTGTAGAATAACATGAGATGGTGCTACACTTATGTGACAAATTTTTACCCCCAAAAAACGTCATTTGATGCCTCAAAATTCTCTCGGAAGGTTTTAGATCCCGTTTTGCCAAACTGGACCTCGCCGGTAAAAATTGTCTCATGAGTTTATTCCTCCCCTTTGTCCACTCTAAATGCATTGATATGGATGAAAAAAAATATAATGATCCAATTCGGATCACATCTCCCCATTTTGGGAGGATTTTGGTCCCCAAAATCTTCTACTGACTGAGGTGAGGAAATTTTTCCTCTACCTTCTATCTGGTGTACCATTTAGCTTTCCCTGGAATTTGTCCCTTCAATCCAATATACCAAAGATCATGGTGCCCCTGTCTTGTAGTTCTGGACCTCTTCTACAAAACTATATCTTCTATTAACTCTACATTAGCATTTAGCGCTAAATCCTCCATAGAAGGTAGGACCTGTTCCTCTTCTTGATCTAGCATGTAAGGCTCATAGAGTTTCAAATTCTATACATTCACATATCAGTAAATGCACATATATGGTGGTAAACTAAGTTGATAGGCATTATCACCCACATTTTCTAATATCTCAAAGGGACCATACCTCAGAGCCTTGATTTTCTTACCAGACCCCTGCATCCTCTCCTTATTCAATCGTAACCATACTTTGTATCCCACCTTGAATGACTTCTCTGTTCTGTGTTGATCATGCTTTGCCTTATAATTATCCTATGAATTCTATTGTGTTTCTTATACCTATAGATGGATCTTCCTGATCTTCTCTATACATTTTTCAACCCTTAAAGGATCTCCTATAAGATCTTCTATTACTCTTCCTTGTTGCCCATATAAAATATCCAAAGGTGAAGGTGGAAAATATCCAAAATAAGTCTCAAATGGGGAGTTTCCTATAGAAGTGTGGATTATTTTATTGTAAGAATGTTGTATATATACGAAATTTTCATCCCGGGTCTTCAAATGCTTATGGTTGTATCCCCTTCGAAGTTGCACCAAAGTCTTGTTGACTACTTCTTCCCATCTGTTTGTGGATGGAATGTCGTAGATGTCTTCAACTTTGTGTCCATCTTCTCCCACAACGTATTCTAGAATGCATTGAGAAATATTGTATCCCTTTCTGAAATGATGCCACTTGGTATCCCAAAGTGCACCTAGACCTGTCCAAAGAACAAGTTTGCTACTTATTTCCTGCTTATGGTATTTTTACAGAGCATGAGAACACACATCTTGTTGAACCTGTCAACTACCACAAACATGCAGTCATGTCCCTTCCCGGTTGTTAATAAACCTCCCATAAATTCCATGGACATTCTTTCGCAAGGATGAGTAGATACAAGTAAGGGATGATATCGACGTTGTTTCCTATTTTTAGGTTTGTTGGTACAACAAATCATGCATCCTCTTGTGAACCTAGCTACCTGCTCTTGCATCTTGGGCTAATACACATACCTCTGCAAGTTAGCCACGGTCTTCCCTACACAAAAGTGCCTTTCCACCTTGGAGGTGTGAGCCTCTCTAATCAGCTGCAATCTCTCATCTTTCGGAACACATAGCTTATCTAGCCTGTGTTATAGCATCATTTACCACTCATGTAGATTTTGATGCTCTTGTATGGCCTTGGGCAACCTTTTCCCATGCAGACTTGATCCTTTATTTAAAAAAAATATTTTAAATTCCATACACGACTCTTCCCATTCAAAATCAAGTACATACAAAGGTTTTATAACTGCATACCCACGTATACCTTTTTAAATATGAATAAATAAAATATTATGTTATTTTTCAGGTGTGGTTCATGGGTTTTACCGAGAGCCCACCTACATGATCTCATAACACAATTGAATTAATTTATTTCAGGTGGTATATATACACACCTTGGGTATGCCTAAAACATATAAGAGAAGGGCTATTGTCATTATATCCATATTTCTCCTAGATCAAGCCCGATTTTCCCATTCCTATTGCACTCCCAGTCTCTATGGAAACCCTTGTTTCCTTTGCTGAGATGTTCATCATCTTTATAGCATCTCCCTGCACTTGTTAGAGAGATTGCCTTCATGGCTTGCGCTGGATGGATCCGGAGGAAGGCTTTGTTGGTTATTTGAATTAGATCAAGTTGTACCTTTCTTGTACCTATTGTTGATTATCAATAAAGAAGCTCATGTCTTGTTCCTGATATGTTATTTTCTTATGAATAGCAATTTCTATGTTTATAAATGATGATCTAACATATATTCTATGTATGTAAATTGAATTATATATCATGTATATGCTTCTATGAATTGATTTGTAGGCCTGCTTAATTATGGAAGAAGCAGGGGGTTTGGACCCTACGGGAACATCTTCAAATGTAGGACCTCTGGGTAAGTCTCCAAGTCCACATTTAATAATTCACATGTTTGGCATGCTTGTTGTACTGCTTCTTGTTGATTTTCTTGTTCTGCTTTGTTGAGGTTGTCAACCCTTACCTTAGGGAAAGTTTTCCGCCAACAACCTATAGAGTAACCCATCCTGGACATGGTAGTCAACCATGCTATCACCAATCGTGCACATGAATCTGACTCTGCAACTATTGATACACCTCCTTGAAGTCCTCATCTTCTAAATATGACACTCTTTATGTATCATGGGTGAATGATTCCATGTGCATAAGAGTCCCCAAAGTTGTGATCTTTGATGTGTGTTTCCTTGAAAGCATGTTGACCAATTTTTTTGTGCTTCCCTTCCTATACTTGATCAGCAAATGAAACTATTATAAAACACCCATAACTTGTAATGACTAGTCTGTTGTAGCTTACTCTGAGCCTGCAAGTATTGTAACAACTGGTGATCTGTGTGGATTACTGTCTCCTTTCCCATTAAATAGTGCTTCCACTTCTTCACAACTGTCACCATGGCATAGAGATCCTTGTCATAGGTAGGTTAGTTAAGGACTACCCCATGAAATACTTTAGAATGGTAGCATATAGGCCTTCCTCCCTACATCAAGACAACTCCCATAACAAACTCACTCACATCTGTCTCCACTTCAAAGGGTGACTGAAAGTTTGGTAATGTCAGAACTGGTACTTGGTTGGTCTTCTTCTTTAGCTCTTTGAAAGCCCTTTGCTGAACTTTTCCCCATTGGAAACTCTTTCCACTTGTTGTTATGGCCTGGAGCAGTGCTTCTATCATTGAAATTAAGGCTATGAAATTCCTTAGGAATTGTGCTACCCTAATGGGACTCCTGACCTTAGAAACATTAGTAGGAACTAACTATTTCATGATGGTCTCCATATTGGAAGGATCTATCCTCAGTTCCCCTCCACCGATCACATACCCCAGATACACCAAAGACTACTGTGCAAACTTGCACTTATTGAGATTTGTTAGTAGTTGGTGCTTCTTCAATGTCTCTAGAACCTACGTCAAATGTGACATATGATCCTCCCAGGTAGCACTATATACCAGTATATCATCCAAATAGGCAATAAAAAATGAATCTATAAAAGGGCACAATACATCATTCATTAATCTCATAAATGTAGCTGGTGCATTACATAAACCAAATGGCATGAATAACCACTCATATAAACCTTGCTTAGTTTTGAAGCCGATATTCCATGTATCTTCTTCTTTGACTTGAACTTGGTGATATCCAAAATTCAATTCCAACTTGGTGAAGTACTTTTCTTGTTGCAATTGATCTAGCGGATCATCTATCCCAGGTAGGGGGTATTTGTTCTTGAGCGTGATTTTGTTCAACTCCCTGTAATCTATACACATTTGCTAAGTCCCTTCCTTCTTTGCTACATTGATGATGGGTGACCCACATGGTGAAGTACTTGGTCAAATGACACCATGTTCCAGTAGTTGCTACAATTGTTTCTTCACCTCACTTGCTTCTATAATAGAATACTTGTACAACCCAATATTTAACAATGGGGAGTCTAGAAATACCTGGATATCATGCTCCACTTCTCTCTTAGGTGGTAACCCTTTAGGCTCTCAAAACACATCCTTGTATTCCTATAACAACTCCTCCAATTGTTTTTTTTCTATTTTTCTAGTACACCCCTCAAGGGATGCCTTGCCTCTTATTGAATCCTCTTCAGAGTGAATGTCTCTTAAAAACAATAAAACATACTTTTTGTTTGAACTTATCACTTTCTTGGCTTGATTAGAACTTACCAGTGAGATTTTTGACTTGCCTTTATGAGTGTTTATGATGCATGATTTTCCATCCTTGATGGGCTGATACTAGCTTGATATCCTCATGAATATTGCATCATGCATGTACATTTATGGACACTCAAACATGACTCCACATACATCAAAGGGAACCACATATAGGTCTACTTCATCAATAAAATAAACACTAATAGAAAATCTAATTTTACACTGTTTAGCAACCTTGAACTCTACATCCTTATTTATCCATCCTAATGGATATTGGTTTGGATGATCACAAACTTCAATCCTCAAGTTCTTGACCAAATCTACTACAATGAGATTCACCTGCAATCCTGAGTCAAATAGAGCATCAATCTTTGTCTTCTTAACCTGTATCTTTATATGGAAGATTTTGGTCATTTATTTCTCTTCCTGTTGTTGAAGGCTACTTAGATTCATCTCCTTATGTACTGACGTGCAAATGATATTCTCATCCACATATGAGCTTATTTTAACTTGGTTTCTTGAATCAATGGTCATCATATTCTTCTTCTTGTTCTTCAAGTTTAGCTCTGGATGAAACTTCCAACATTTTTCCTCTGTATGGCCATCGATGTTGCAGTGGTTGTAGTGGTTACTAGGATCTTTGAATTGGTGTTTTGTGGTTTTTGTGTTCTTATATTTTCCCCCTTTTTTCTTCTTCTTCGCCTGCTTAGAATCTTCTTGCTTCTTCTTTTGCTTCGATCCACTTGATTGCGCTCTCTTCAAGCTTATGTTCTCCATATGTTTTGCCTGTACAGAAGCCGCGTCCACTGATTTGTGCTTGAACAACATCACTTTTTCATGCAGATGGCGTTGCAGATCCCCCAAATACTTAAGGAGTACATTTTGGTTCTTTGGAGAGATACCCAACATTATAAACATCTTCCTAAATTCTATGGTGTAATCCTGCACGCTTGGCCCGACTTTTGCCTGAAGTAATGCCACCAGATCCACTGGTTCTCCATGTACCCAATGGTATAAAATTGTGACTTAATGAGGGTTTTGAAATCCTCCCACTTAGTCACTAAAGGTTATCCCTCCAACCTTAGGGTTTCCGTGTGGGTCTCCCACCAATTTTGCGCATGGCCCTCTAATTTCAGCTACGTGAATGATATCTTTTACCCTTCCTTGATCTAATGGACACTAAAATAAACTTCTAGTAACTACAACTAGTGGTTCAAATTCTAGGCGTCGATCCCATCGTGGTACAACTTTATATCTACTTTTTCTTCCATTTTAAATAGGGACTATGATTGGTTCACAACACTTGAACTAGGTTGATATTTTTCGTGTCCTTTCTTCAACTGGTTCTTTGTTTCTCCCTGATCTTCTGATCCACATTTTGACTTGTCCTATACATTCAAACCCCATCTTCTCCAAATATTCCCAACTTGCTATTCTAGTACGCCATGAGGAGGCTTACATTGCGGTCGATATCTGTGACTTATTGTTCCAACCGCATAAACCTCATCTTTGTAGGATCATGATGTTCATTTACAGATTTGTCAACCATGATAAGGGTTTTACGATTTTTGGACCCACTATTATAGATACCTGTAATATGCAAAAAATACCCAAAGAAACTTTATCGAATACCAATTGATCTGTAAACTGCCATGGATATTCCACGTGACAATTGTTCTCAACATATTTGATAATATTATATTAAAAAACTAAGATTCTACACCATTACAATTTTATTAAACTTTAAGATGTATAAATTTAATAGTAATTAGTCTATCATGTGAATAGAAATTATGCAGAAAAGTAGAGAAAGACAAAATAATCTCAAAAACCCACATAATACACAAGATATGCTCTATAGGAAACCCTTTTGGGAGAAAACCCAACTGGAAGGTGAGGTCACTTAGCTCTCTTTCTATGTCTGGAAATATGGTTGCAGGTACAAAGAAGTAATGCCTATGGCCCATGGGCTGCTACAGTGGACAGATCCTCTATGTGTGTAGTACCTCCTATCTCTCCTGGCTATCTTTTCTCATATATGGAACAAAATTCTCTTGAAATAATGGAGTGCTTCTTGCTCCTAGTGGCTCGATTATAACACAACCTACTATCCTACTATTGGTTAATTTTGACTACATCAATTCTTAACTAGATTTACAATATCGACACTTCTAGAGTATTTTACATAATAATCATGTGTCTATCCCCCTTTCCAAGAATAATGGGGCCTGAGATGGCATCCTCCCAAACTATAGGTGTGAAAAAAAGAAGGTCAACTTTTAAGTGGGATACCGTTTGTATACAGACTCTGATTTACATGCTTCTTACACCGTTGGAAAGATGTTTGTGTGTAGAATAGAAAAAATTAGTGTTATGATAAATAAGCAAGGTTTTATCCCAAAAAACTTCATTTGATGCCTCAAAACTCTCCCATAAGGTTTCAGACCCTGATTTTCCAAACTACATCCCACCAGTAAAAATGGCCATGTGAGTTGATTCCTCCACTTTTTCCACTCCAAATGCATTAAGATGGATGAAAAATAATAAAATGATCCAATCCGGATCACCTGTCCCCATTTTGGGAGGATTTTGGTCCCCAAGATATTCTACTGAATGACGTGAGGAAATTTTTCCTCCACCTTCTCTCTGGTGTACCATTTAGCTTTTCCTGGAAGTTGTTCCTTCAATCCAATCCTCCAAAGTTTATGTTTTCGTTGTCTTGTAGTTTTGGACCTCTTCTACAAAACTATATCTTTTGTTAACTCTGCCTGAGCACCTAGTGATAATTCCTCGATAGAAGGTAGGACCGGTTCCTCTTCCTGATTTAGCACGGAAGGCTCATAAAGTTTCAAATTCTCTATATTCACAACTAAGTAAATGCGCATATATGGTGGTAAATTGAGTTGATAGGAATTATCACACACATTTTCTAGTATCTCAAAGGAACCATACCTCAGAGCCTTGATTTTATTACCAGGCCTCTGCATGCTCTCCTTGTTCAACTGTAACCATACCCTATCTCCCACCTTGAATGGCTTCTCTATTCCTTGCTAATCATGCCTGGCCTTATACTTCTCCTGTGAATTTTGCAGTGTTTCTTGTACCTGTAGATGGATTTGCCTGATCTTCTCTAAAAACTTTTTAGCCCTAAAAGCATCTCCTGTAAGATCTTCCCTCACTCCTCCTTATTTACCATATGAAATATCCAAATGTGAAGGTGGAAAATATCCAAAACAAGTCCTAAATGGGGACTTTCATGTAGAAGTGTGGATTGCTCTATTGTAATAATGTCGTATATATACCATATTTTCATCCCAGGTCTTCGGATGCTTCTAGTTGTATCCCCTCAAAAGTTGCACCAAAGTCCTATTGACTACATATGTTTGCCCATCTATCTATGGATGGAATGTTTTAGATCTCTTCAACTTTGTGTCCATCTTCTCCCACAATGTAGTCCAAAATGTACTCCTGTCTAAATTTATTCTACTTGGTATTCCCAAGAGCACCCAAACCTGTCCAATGCACAATTATGTCACTTCTTTCCCACTGATTGTCTTTTTACAGGGCATAAAAACACATATCTTAATAAACCTATCAACTACCATGAAAAAGTAGTCATGTCCCTTCTTGGTTGTTTGTAAACCTCCCACAAATTCCATGGAAATTATTTCCCAATGACGAGTAGGTATAGGTAAGGGATGATATAGACCCTATTTCATGTTGCTAGGATTTCTGGTACAATAAAGCATGCATCCTCTTACAAACGTAGCTACCCACTCTTGCATCTTGGGCATATACACATACCTCTACAAGTTTGCCATGGTCTTCCCTACACCAAAGTGCCTTGCCACCTTGGAGGTGTGAGCCTCTTTGATTAGATGCAATCACTCACCTTTAGGAACGCATAACTTATCTAGCCTGTAGAATAACCCATCCTAGAGATGGTATTCAACCTTGCTATCGCTAGCATGCACATGACGCTGACTCTACAACTGCTAATACACCTCCTTGAAGTCCTCATCTTCTGAATATGCCTTTCTATATGCATCATGGGTGAATGGATCCATGTGCATAAGAGTCCCCAAAGCTGTGATATTTGATGTGGGTGGCCTTGAAAGCATGTTGGCCAACTTGTTTGTGCTTCCCTTCTTATACTTGATCACCAAATGAAACAATTGTAAGAACCCCATCCACTTGTAATGCTTGGTCTATTGTCGCTTACTCGAGGCCTACAATTACTATAACAACTAGTGATATGTGTTGATCTATTGTCGCTTACTCGAGGCCATCATATTTTGATTCCACCTCTTCACAACTTTCACCATGGAATATATATTCTTGTCATAGGTAGGGTACTTAAGGACTACCCCATGAAATACTTCAGAAAGGTAGATGCCTTCCTCCCTGTATCAAGACAACTACCATAACATACCTACTCACATATGTCTCCACTTCAAAAGGACGTTGCAAGTTTGGTAATGCCAGAACTGGTGCTTAGCTAATATTCTTCTTTATCTATTTGAAATCCATTTTTTTACCTTTTTCCCATTGGAAACTCTTACCACTTGTTGTTATGGCATGGAGTGGTGCTACTACTGCTGAAAATCAGGCTATGAACTTCCTCAAGTACTGTGCTTCCCTAATGAAACTCCTGACCTCAAAAAAAATCAGTAGGCACCAATCATTTCATGATGGCCTCCATCTTGGAAGGATCTATATTCAGTTCTCCTCCAGCAATCACATACCCCAGATACACCAAAGACTGATGCAAAAACTCACACTTCTTGAGATTTGTTAGCAACTGGTGATGCTTCAATGTTTCCATCACCTAAATCAAATGTGACATATGATCTTCCTAGGTAGCACTATATACCAATATATCATCCAAATTAACAATAACACATGAATCTATAAAAGGGCACAATAAATCATTCATTAATATCATAAATGTAGCTAGTGCATTACATAGGCCACACAACATGACTAACTACTCATATAAACCTTGTATGGTTTTGAAGTTTGTATTCCATGTATCTTCTTCTTTGACTCGAACTTGGTGAGATCCAAACTTCAAGTCCAACTTGGTCAAGTACTTTGCTTGCTCCAACTGATCTAGCAGATCGTCTATCCTCGGTAGGGGGTATCTGTTCTTGAGCGTGATTTTGTTCAATGCCCTGTAATCTATACACATTCACCAAGTCACATCCTTATTTGAAATAATGATTATGGGTGACCCACATGGTGATGTACTCGGTTGGATGACACCATGTTCCCATAGCTAATGCAATTGTTTCTTCACCTCACTTGCTTCTATAACAAATTGCTTGTATAACACAATATTTGGTAATGGGGAGTCTAGAAATAGCTGGATCTTGTGCTCCAGTTCTCTCTTAGGTGGTAATCCTTTAGGATCTCAGAAAACATCCTTGTATGCTTGTAAAAACTCCTCCAATTGTTGTTTCTATTTCTTAGTACATCCCTCCAAGGATTCCTTGCCTCTTATTAATTCCTCTTCAGACTAAATTTCTCTTAAAAACAATAAAACATAATTCTTGTTGGAACTAATAAATTTATTGGCTTGGTTGGCACTTACCAGTGAGATTTTTGACTTGCTTTTGTGCGCATTGATGATGAATGGTTTTCCATCCTTGACGAGCTAATACTGGTTAGGTGGCCTCATGAATATTGCATCACACATGTACATGTATGGACTCCCAAACATGACTCGACGTACATCAAGGGGAACGGCATATAGGTCTCAGTTCATCAATAAAATCAACACTGATAGAAAATCTAAGTTTACACTGTTTTGTTACCTTCAACTCTACATCCTTATTTACCCATCCTAATGGATATGGGTTTGTATGATCACGAACTTCCAACCCCAACTTCTTAACCAACTCTGCTACAATGAGATTCATATGTGATCCCGAGTCAAATAAAGCATCAATATTTGTTTTCTTGACTTGTATCTTTATATGGAAGAGTTTGGTCATTTATTTCTCTTCCTATTGTTGAAGCCTACTCAGATTCACCTCCTTATGTACTAATGTACAAACAATATTCTCATCCAAATCCAAGTTGATTTCAATTTGGTTGCTTGAATCAATGGCCATGAGATTCTTCTTCATGTTATCTTTCTTCTTGTTCTTCAGGTTTATCTCTGGATGCAACTTCCAATATTTTTCCTTTGTATGGCCATCGATGTTGTAATGTTTACTAGGATCTTTGCATTGGTGTGTTGTGGTTGTGGTATTCTTATATTTTCTCCCTTTTTTCTTCTTCTTCCCCACCTTAGAAACTTCTTGTTGCTCCTTCTACTTCTATCCACTTGATTACGCTCTCTTTAGGCCTATGTTCTCCAAATATTGTTCCTGTGCACAAGCCTCATCCACCGATTTGGGCTTGAAAGACATCACTTGCTCACATAGATGGCAGCGAAGACCCCCAAAATACTTGAGGATTACATATGGGTTATTTAGAGAGATACCTAACATTATAGCTATCTTCTTGAATTTTGTGGTGTATTCCTACATGCTTTGGCCCAACCTTTTCTTGAAGTAATGCAACCGGATCCACTGGTTCTCCACATACCTAATGGGATAAAACTGTGATTAAATGAAGGTTTTTAAATCCTCCCACTTAGTCACTGGAGATTCTCCCTCTAACCTTAGGGTTTCGATGTGGCTCTCCCACCAATTCAGTACATGGCCCTCTAATTTTAGCAGCGCGAATGAGATATTTTTCCCTTCCTTGATATCATCGACACTGAAAGAAAATTCTAGTTACTACAACTATTGGTTCAACTTCAGAGTGTCAATATCATTGTGGTACAACTAGATATTGTCTTTTGCTTCCATTTTAAATGGGGACTATTATTGGTTCATGACACTCAAACTGGGTTGATAATTTTTTTGGTCTTTTCTTCGATTGGTTCTATGTTTCTCCTCGATCTTTTGATCCTCGTTTTGATTTGTCCTCTGCATTTGAACCCCCTTATTTTCTAAATATCCTTATATTTATATTCAAGGACACCATGAGGAGGCTTGCATTGTGGTTGATATCTGTGAATTTTTGTTCCAACCGCATAAACCTCACCTCTGCAGGATCACGAGGTTCATTTACAAATTCATCGTCCATGATTAGGGTTTTACGATTTTTGGACCTGCCATTTAGATCCCTAGAATTTCCATAAAATACCAAAAGAAACCTAATATAATAACAAATGATCCATAAAATTCCATGGATATTCCACTAGACAGTATGCCACAACAGATATGATAATATTATATTAAAATTTTGAGATTCTACAGTGTTACAGTTTTATTAAACTTTTAGAACTGTAAATTTAATTGTAATTAGTGCATGCATGCAAATGGAAATTATGGATAAACATAGAGAATGAAAAAATAAGCTCACACACACATAATACACACGATATGATCTTCGGAAAACCCTTTTGGGAGAAAACCCAACTGGAAGATGAGGCCACTTTTCTCTCTTTCTCTATTTGGAAATATGGATGCAGGTACAAAGAACTAATGTTTATGGTCCATTGGCTACTAGAGTGCATAGATCCTCTATGTGCTCTCTACCTCCTATCTCTCCTGAATATCTTTTCTCAACTATGGAACAAATTGTTTTCAAAAGAATGGAATGCCTCGTCCTCCTAGTAGCCTGGTTATAACACAACCCGATAGACTACTAGTGGTTAATTTTGACTACATCAAATCTTAATTAGAGTTATAATATAGAATCATATAGAGTATTCTACATCATAATCACGTGATTATGCCCTTTTCCATGAATAATGTCGGCTGATGCGACATCCTCCCGAATTATAGGTGTGAAACCAGGAAGGTCAACTTTTGAGTGACATAACTTGTGCATATGAACTCTGATTGACACAATTATTATGTCGTTGGAAAGATATATGTGTGTAGAATAGCATGAATGTGTGTGACACCAAAGCGACAAGGTTTTACCCCCCAAAAAACTTTGTTTAATGCCTCAAAACACTCCTACAAGGTTTTAGACCTTGTTTTTCCAAATTGGATCCCGTCAGTAAAAATGGTCTAGTGAGCTTATTCCTCCACTTTTTCCACTCCAAATGCATTGAGATGGATGAAAAATAATATAATGATCCAATATATCAAAGCGGAGTCGCCAATTTGTTGGCCGGATAAATCGTTCTTGCGGAAAAGACCGATCTCCCTAGTATCGAACGATATCTAGCAACAAAGAGCACAAGCAAATCTACTTTTCTCTAAACATTTTTTAATTCATAAATGAACACTAAGAGGTGTAACAGACCCTACCTCGGTCCAACGCTTGTTTGTATTAGTTTTATCCCAACAGCTTCAAGCAGTTCCTTTTTAATAACCTGCGTACACAAACAAACACACATCAAAGCATACCTGCGTATAATAAAACATGTTCATTATGAAGATCAAGGAGCTCATACAATAAACCATTAGAGACAGTTCATTGAGAAAAACAAACTTGATTGTATTAACTTTATGAATAAATAACCTTACAACCTTTGCCTTGATGTTGGACAAGTTCTTTCAAGGGTCCAGCAGGAGTCTCCTCTACTTTGACAAGCCTCACTCACTTCCCAAATGACATGAAAGGTATGTGATCTCTCCTCTCACAAGCTCAAAAAGGAAGTCTAGTTTTCAGCAGCATTTACCCTCAAGAATCTTCAGCTTTCAACCTCCCCTACAACCAGCTTAATGCATGAATTTATAGTGCAAATGGAGGAAGTTGCAGGTCCACCATTGAAGGGATAAGTTCCTCCTTCAATGGGATAAGCACCTCATATCATGGAGTTAGCTCCCTTAGTTATGGAATGG